>APFE030524054.1:87192-104806 GCA_000404065.3 Pinus taeda | reverse complement strand
GACCTCCCGGAAAGTCTGGTTACCCGGTGCAAGCCCGGAAGTGATGATTGATGCTATGTGATTCGTTCTCCACATTTCACTAGTTTCAATCCCACTTCTTCACCCTTGTGAGCATCACCTGATGCAATGAGTGCTAAGTGAACTATTCAAAAATCATGAGAAATTAGTCAGTTATGACTACCTCTTATGGAAATTGTCATACGTGAATGACTTACTTAACGCAGTTGAATCCCAAAAATGATATCTAATATAATGCACTGCGTAAATCCCCATACTTAAATTGCTAGTTTTATTCATTGTAATATAGCCAAGGAATTGAATTGCTTCCTATATCCAGCACTAGAGTGTCAAGTGATGGTTGCAAATGGAGGAACTATAAATTATTCCAAGGTGTTTGAGACTCCCAAAGGCCTCCCACCTATTCGTGATCATGATCATACAATTCACTTGATTCCAGGAAGTTTTCCACCAAGCATCAAACCTTATATATATCCTTATGCCCAAAAGAGTGAAATTGAACATATGGTTGCAGAAATGTTAGAGGCTGATATAATTCAACCTAGTCAAAGTTCTTTCTCTACTCCAGTAGTATTGGTGCACAAGAAGAATGGATTATGGTGTACGTGTCCAAATTGTAGGAAGCTCAACAAGCTCACTATTAAAGATAAATTTCCCATTCCTGTCATTGATGAATTATTGGATGAATTACATGGATAAATTTATTTCACCAAGTTGGATCTTCATTCAGGATATCATCAAATAAGAGTGAAGACTAAAGACATTCCAAAATTAACATTTAGAACTCATGAGGGTCATTATGAATTTTTGGTCATGCTTTTTGGGCTTACCAATGCACCTTCTACATTTCAAGGTTTGGTGAATTTCATTTTGAAAACCTTCCTTAGAAAATGTGTCTTAGTATTTTTTGATGATATACTAATCTATGAAAAGTCTTGGAAGGATCATGTTCATCATCTGGATAGGGTGCTCAAACTATTGGAGGAGAAACAAGATATGTAAAAACCTCCAAATGTTTCTTTGGAGTACAAGAGGTGGAATATATGGGTCATATTATATTTTATGAGGTTGTTAAGGTAGACCCTAAAAAAATTAAAGCCATTAAGGAATGGAAAATCCCCACTTCCGTAAAGCATTTGTGAGGATTTCTCGGGGTGACAGGGTATTATCACAATTTTGTTAAGAATTGTGGGAGAATAGCGACACCTCTAACAACATTATTGAAGAAAGATTCATTTTCCTAGAGTCCATAAGAAACTAATCCCTTTGAACATATTAAAGAGGAAATTTGCCAAGCACCGGTCTTAGTTACGCAAGACTTCACAAAAACCTTTATTGTGGAATGTGATGCCTCAAGAAATGAAATTTGTGTTGTTTTAACGCAAGAAGGAAGACCCATTTCTTTTGAAAGTCGTCCAATCAAAGGAAAGTATTTACAAAATGCTATTTATGAGAAGGAAATTTTGGAATACTACATGCACTTAAGAAATGGAAAACTTACCTAATGGGAAGACACTTCAAGGTAAAAAAGTATCATTATAGTCTTAAATACTTTTTAGAAAAAATATTATCTTCATAAGAGCAACAAAAATGGGTCACAAAGATGTTGGATTATGACTTTGAAATCATCTACAAAAAATGTAAGCAAAATGTTATTGTAGATGCACTCTCAAGAAAGGATGAGGATGTGAAAGAATTTCTTTGTGCCATTTCTATTATCCAACCAAATTGGATAACCGAGGCAAACGATGATTGAAAGAATGAAAAAGAAAGTGTGGGAACTCATTCAAAAGTTGTAGTAAGATCCTAATACATCTGATACATTTAGCTGGAAAAATGATTCATTATCGTACAATATTGCTTATACCTTTTGTTGTCACTTTTTCTGGCACCTGTAGCACAAGTGCTTCAGGAGATATAGAGAGATTCATAGAGACAACATTTGGGTTGATTATAGACTAGTGCCTAGGACATCTTAGATAGAAGAGTGCATGTAAGAATATCAGTGAGGGGTTTCAACAACACTCCAATTTTCACATAGTTAAAAAGGTAATAAAGGGGGCTTGGTTGAATAGGCCTTCATTAAGGTAAACTCAATCCAATACATGGATCCAAATGTTCAAGGGGTAAATCGGGACAACCTCAAAGAGAAATGTTTGATTCTGGAGGTCGACACACAATAGAAGGCAACTTAATATTGATGTTGTAGTAAAGTGAAGAGGAGGAAATGGAGGAGGGGATTTGGTGCATAGGGATGATTTCAATACAAAATCCTAAGTAATGACTATTTCGATAGAAATCTAGAAGAGGGAGGTGATGAAAGAGAGGAAAGGGTGGAGCACGAATTAAGGTTTCATGCCATATACCTCATGGGTACCTTTATCACCAAACAACATGAGTAAATATGTGCTCATACAGGTATTGTAAGTTAATCAAATAATCACAAGTAAATCTGTCTTGTATACATGTACTGTAGGTTATATACTAACAGGAGTAAATATGTCTTATACACATGTATTGTTTTCTATTTAGTAGCCTAGGTAAATCCATGAGCCAGAGAGAAACCGACAGCTTTAGCACATTATTTCAGAGAAAGATAAACATATATGAAATGAGATTTACAAAGGGAAAATATATTGTGAATTGATCTACTTGGATCACCAGAATAGTTTCATTAATACTTGAAGGGTACAAATAACTAGTCCATTACATTCAACAATGTATCACTCTAGTCCCTGAATAATAGGAAATTAGAAACAAAGTGGAATCACAGAATTTGGACCACTGTGGGTGAAACATCCTGGAACCTATATTAAATGTTTCTTCCCCCTATTTATACAGAGAAGGGGGGCTTTGAATCAACATTTAAAAAATATATCATCCAAGGGTCTGTGGTTTGATTGACTACCTCGGCCTATGATAGCTCTGCTGCCCAAAATGATTCTAAAGGATATGATTCATTTCTTGAAAATATATAAAAATTGTAGAATAACTAGAAATTATAGTAAAATAGAAATAAGGGAAATTGAATGATGATGGAGGAAAATGTCCTTGTTCTATTCATGTGAAGGCCCTTGATCAGGCCATGTCTCTGCCACAATGTGGCCCTCTAGCTGCTCGACTGGTTTCAATCACTTTCATCTTAACTGCCTAACTTTACCACACTCTGAAGCTAGTAGCGATTGACTATGGCTGCCTATTACAGAGTAGAATTGGAGATCAACCTGACAGTGCTTTACATTTATGATTGAGTGGATCTCCATGCTGAGGCATTAAGTCTTTCTCAGCCCCCATACCTCCATTTACTCTCTAAAGATGTGCAAGAGAAGCTGTCAAATTCATTCCTGTAGCTATTGTTGTCTTGGGTTTCTTGTTACAGAGGCTTCCAGGGGATCAACCCACATCGATTTCCCACTGCTCGATGCTTTCATTCAATGCCTTAGCTGCCGACCCATATGCCTTCAAAGACCTGTAGCATACTATCCGAACATCATTGCATCGTGAATTTTATTCTCTAGGACATTACAAATAGTGAGTCTCAATCTCCTTTCCCCCCCCATGGTTTATCCCCATTTTGCATTTATTCTCATATGACTAGGGGCCACGAACTTGGGCTCAACCTTTATATTGTAGCTCCTAAATCGGTGTTTTCAAATCAGGGATTTAAATTGGAGTGAGGCAATATCAAGTTTCACCGATTTCTGATCACCAACCACCATCTGCGCTTAGCCCTTATTTTCTTTGGCTCTTTATGTGACTAAGGGGTAGCCCCTGTATCAGATCCCCTTTATTGGTAGATCACAATCAAGGTTTTAACTTTGATGTAAGAACACGCCTCAACCTGCGAACACTGATTTGCGATCTCTATTGTGATGTCATCCTCTACCATGTATCATCTTGTGAGTGGTGATATGTGTCACCCTGTTTTGGCCCCTTATGATCCCTCAGCATGTTGAATCCGCATGCCACATTTCCATCATACTACCACTTAATCCTGACGTTAATGCTACCATGTCTTTACTAGATCCAATAATACTCTACCACATGGCCCCTACAGGAGAGAGAAAAGGCCCACTTGCCCCTAGTTTTGCGTTGATTTCCTTTGTCATGTTTTCTGAGGTGCTCCCAACATTTTACACTATGGGCTCTTTTTCCTGGCATTTTATTTATAATGGTTAGTTGAATATTGCCAATTTCCTATTTGTGACATTGCTATGAACTCCAATGTGTGAGGATGACGATACAGGACCTCCAATATATCAGACATCTGAGATGCAATGAGCTGATATGCCATGCTGCTCTTAGTGCGATTGTTGATTTGTGATTTCCATGGACCTCTGATCACCAATGTGAAATTCCCTTGATCCTTCTGATATGATATTTGTGATATCGGTGATTGCTCCACTGCTGGTCCTCTGACATTTGTAATCATCGATATGCGGGATCGCTGGAACCTCCAATCGCCAATATATTATGTGCCATGGACCCCTAACTACCGATATGCCGATATCACTCTAGACCTCTGATGTGTGGGACCTTTGATTTCTGGGAACTTTCAATTTGCGGTATCGCTGATATGTCAGGACCTAAGAATTTACACTTAGGCATTTTCTCCTTGTTTTCTGATTTTCAAAGGGAAACTTCATTCTGCTCTAGCTTTCGATTCCAGAGTCCATTTTGGGACTTCCACATATCATTGGAAAGATAATTCCGAGCAATATCCAATGGAGAGGGTATG
Organism: Pinus taeda; assembly: GCA_000404065.3. NCBI lineage: Eukaryota > Viridiplantae > Streptophyta > Pinopsida > Pinales > Pinaceae > Pinus > Pinus taeda. The sequence continues at coordinate 100,050 of APFE030524054.1, read as the reverse complement.
ATTTATATTTTAGAGATTATTTCACTTGGAATATGGCTTCATACTTCATTTCTCTTTTTCACTTTGGGCAACTGAAAACACTTTTTGCAGTAAGTGACAACATTGGCTCCAACTGGGGACAATGCCTTGTTGGCGAGGTGCTGAGAACCTGTAGACCATTAGCATTCACCATTGGGGATGGAGTTAAAAATATAATGAATTTTTATAACCAAAAAATTTCCATGAAAGTTTATTTGCAAAGAGTCATTTCCTCATCAAACTAAAATGCAGAAAAATAAATTCTACCAACTGGAAAGTAAATGCTCAACTAGTAATATTATTTATATATAACTCCTACTTACGTATAGGGCTCAATTCACCAAAGTTAGTTCAACCCTCCGATGAAGCCATGCCAACATTCGGGTACTGGACCTCATGCCTCCCTGTTGTTGAAATTTAAAAATTAAAATAAGAATGCACCATGAAAAATATTTAGACGAAGAACTTGATGCATACTCTAGAAGTAACCTTTGCTACTGACCTAAGAATGTGGTCATGTAATTTGCTATAGGGTGATAGAACTAAAAAGGAAAATTTACAACTGCCTTATTTTCATAAACAGTCTGCTGACCAATATATTCTTGGTCAGTGCAGCTACAAATACTGCTCAACTCCTAAATTTTAGATTTTTTGAGAAAAACTTGTTGTCGATATTTTTCTACCCATTTGTCAATGGGACAACCCTCTTAGAAACCTGCAATAGATTCTTTATTTTATGAACTATAAGAGTCATAGATTGGAGAATCTACTGAGAATTCCTGGTAGGAATCTTTCTGCAACAGGGAGTCGCAGACTCTGTTTGGTCCGTCAACTTTGGGCTCTTCTTGAAAAATTTGTTGTTGAGATATTTCACCCCACTTAATTGTAAGTAGATCCCTTTGACAATCCGCGACCATCTCATCCACCTCTATATAATATGAATCATAAATCAGAGGATGTTTTTGATCTTCTTGTCCACGTGAAGGATGTGCATTGTAAATTGGAGCCTCTTTATTAACCTTCTGGTGGGCCTCCCCTTCTTGTGCAGCTTCCCATGACTAGGAGCATTGTGGCTCTACATCACTTGACTGTCAATCAGATTCATATACACCATAAGAAGGAGAAACATCAAATTCGGCCGAATAAACTCTCTGAGGGTTTATTCGCTACTCAATGATGTTTCCTTCTTATCTTTCTTGATCATTGGGTGATGCTTCTTGATGTGAGTAGATGTTTTCTTGGAGCGGAGCTCCACAAACAACTTCAACAAGATCATTAACCTCAAGAATATTTTCAACATTAAAATGCATGCAACAATCTTCAAACAGAGCATTCAGGAAGGAAAGAAGGAAAGTTGTTGGGCCATATAATCTCAAATGGGGTGGTGATTGATACCAATTGTGTTTTTGCAATAAAAAAATTATCATTACCAAAAAAAAATAAGGAGATCCAAGCTTTTCTGGGCAAGATTAATTTTTTAAGTAGATTCATCCCAAATTATGTTAAAATTGTGAAAGATATAATTGATATGCTCCGAAAGGATCATGAAGTCAAGTGGACTGTCTCTTCCAGGTATGCATTTGAACAAATCAAGAAAGTTATCTCTGAAGCTCCAAACTTGGCTAGTCCTGATTATACCAAGCCGTTAAGTATATTTTCCTTTGCCTCTGACACGACCCTTTCTGTTTTTTTATTACAAAATAATGAGGATTCCCATGAACAACCTATAGCCTTCTTCAGTAAGATCATGAGAGGTGTCGATCTTAAGTATGACATAATTGAGAGGCAAGCCTATGCCCTTATACAAGCCCTGAAATCATTGAGGATGTATCTCCTACATTCACCTATTACTGCTTATGTTCGTAATAGTGTTGTGAAGATTGTTTTAACCCAACTTGACACTGATGGGAAGAGAGGTATATGGATCACACAAATACTAGAGTTTGATATAACTATCAAAACTACAAAACTAGTAAAGGGTCAAGGATTAGCTAGCTTCTAGCTGAATCAAACTGTAAATTTCTTGGCATCAACTCTGTTTTGGAAATACAAGGGGAGAATCCACAAGAACCTTCTCAAAATTCAGATAAGAAGAATCCACAAGAGCCTTCTATTCATGCAGAATGGAGAATCCACAAGAAACTTCCTAATATTTGAATGAAGAGAATCCGTAAGAACCTCCTCACCATCCTGAAGAAAAGAAAACACAAGAACCTCTACCTTTCAATAAGGCCATCTCTTTGCGCATTGAGTCCAGCATCATTTTCCAAAAGTCAAAGTAAAGCTCTCAAATTGAAGGCAAGATTCAACTGATGAACCTGATGATTTTTCAAGGAGAATAAATAAGATTATTGAACTAAATGAAAACAGAGATGAAATTCAATATACAGTGAAAAAGTATCAAAATAAGATGAAAAGTCAGGGAAAAGGACTTCAAGGAAGGTGATCTAGTTCTAAGATGGGATTCCACAAGAGAAGATAAATGAGAACATGGCAAGTTTGATAACTTGTGGTTTGGACCTTTAGCTATTGCTGAAGTAAAGGGAAACAACACTTTTGTGCTTCAAAATCTTGAGGGACTATATTCCACTTATCTTGTTGATGGAAGTTTTCTAAAACATTACATTCAATACTGAGAAGTTGAAGTAGATTTCATTACTATCATTGTAAAAACTCCTATTTATTTTACTTTTCAAGCTGTTAGTGTGATTCTTTTATAGCAAAGACTCCATAGCTCGAGGAGAAGGTACATGGATTTGCAGGTTCTCTACATTCTACAAGGGAAAGCAGTCCCCAGTTGGAGCTGATGTTGTAGCATTTTCTGGTTTTGGTAAGTTAATATCAATTAGTCAAAAAATGAAAATATATTTCAAAAAATGTTAAGTTAGGATATGGACAAAAATCATATTAAATAAAAAAATGTTAGGGATATTTTTATGAATGAGTCCATATCAAATAAAATGATAGAATAGATGCCCTAAAAAATGGAGGCAAAAATAAAATGTTAGGTTAGAAAGAAAAGAAAAAAATAATAAACTCTAAAATTGTTGCAAATCCAAATGCCACTACTCTTAGTATAGCTTAGTTTTACAAATAAAATTGTGTGCAAATTGTTTAAATGCCACACTAGTTTATCTAATCCAATTGTATAGTTTAATCATGATTGGATTTGATTTAAATTGTTTGTCAATAAGTAGAAAATAAAATTGGCTCAATAGTTTAATCTGAGCCAATGGAGGAAATAAGGGATATAGGTAGATTAGTCATTAAAAGAAAATACTGAGTTGCTGGCCTAAATGCACTCGGATGAATAAATGAAAATGTTAGGAGTGTAAAGGGTAGGTAGACATTGAGAAATAATTGGAGCATGAAAGGATTTTATCCTAAGTTGTAACATTGGATAATGCATGCATATGATGTTGCATTTTATATTAATTGAGAATTTTAAGCACGAATGTTATTTGTTAAACTCCCTAACTTCATTCATTTAGTCGCCCATTACACAAAATTGTCACATCCACCAAAACATCATGACTCCACTATTGAAAATAGCAACAAGAAATGCTAAAAATAGAAATGCTAAAAATAGCATTGCTATAAATAACATTTCAAGTACCAGTGTTGGATATAGCAACAAGGAATGAAAAATGGATAGATTCCTATTTTAGTTAGTCCTTGAACTAAAATAGTGAAGTAAAATTCAAATTTGATCTTAGCAACTGTTTGTAAAATAATTAATTAATTCATCTTGAGTTAATTAATTAAGGAAAATCAAACATGAAGTCTATGTGGGGACAAGGAACAGTTTCTCCATTAATTAAGGAATTTATCCATCAGTTAAAGGATAGGGATGATTTGTAATTATTTGGCACAGTTAACTGAGTCAAGTCCAGTTAGATTCATTCAAATAGTTTGTTGAATTAATGTAAGTTCAGTTGGTTAATGATTGCATGCATGTAACTGCTACACTTCAGATAACTGAATATTCTCTCATAAATAAGTCATGCATGTCAGTTCAGATAGAGACCCAATTGAGATCGGAGAAGGGACAGTGTACTATCAGTTGGATGGATTTTTTCCTATAAAAGAAATTCATCCATGCAGAAGAATTTATCTCCTTCAAGATTGTGCAGTTACTATTGGGCCAAGTGAGCAATGTGAGGTGGGAATTCACATGTGTGGAAGCACTGGACCCCAAGAAAAACTGTGCAAGGAAATAGGAGGCTTGGAGGGCAGAGGAGAAGGTGTGTGAGAGGCCTTTGACTATCTATGAGTAACAGAGGGATTATACTAAGAGCTAGTTAGCTTCCAAACTAAGGCTTTGTGTAATTTTGTGACTATTTTCCACTTGTATGATAATATAGAGTTGGGGTTTTAGGTTGAGGATTTCCCAAAATTATATTTTTGTGTGATTGCCTCTCATTCTCAGCTATATCTATTCTTGATTGATATTTCTCATATGTGATTAAGCTTCTGCAAAGTGTTGTAGAAGTAGATCTTGTATTGTGTTTTAGTATATTGCATAATCTGTTGATCTACAATGGGAATTTCTACATGGTCTCAGAGCAAAGGTGATCAAGGCAAAGAACATTATACAAGAAGGATGAGTTCGAAGTTTGTGGTTCATGAATATAGAAATCAAGTTCTTATCACATCTCAATTTCACCAATGGCGTTCAGTGGTTTAAGACTTGAGTATGCCCTTGATGGCAGCTCGAATTATATAGCCTGAAAGGATCACATGGAGGGAGTATTAGAGCATAATGGTATAAAGGACTTCATTGATCAAGAAGTCCCCAAGCCGATTGATGCTACTCAACTAGCGGAATGGAAGAAATCTGTGGCTAGAGCAAGGAGAATCCTCCTGGAGAGAGTTCGAGACCACATTGTCTCAAGCCTCCATGGGAAGGAGACACCATTTTTGATGTGGAAAACATTGAAAGATCTATATCAGAATAGCAGCGATTAGAGGAAGCTGGCGCTGAAAGACAAGCTTCAGAAAATTAAGTTTGAAAAGGGTGACACAATCTCGACATATCTGAACAAGCTCATCACCTACAGGGATGAGCTTGGAAGTGTAGGGATTACGACCGCTGATGATGACATGGTGAGTCTTGCACTCCTCAATCTTCCTAAGAGCTAGCATAGCTACCAAGACTCAGTTAATGGAAGAGAAAAACTGCCAGATTGGGAACGACTTTGGTCAGATCTAATGCAGGAGGAGATAAGAAGAAGCACTAGAGATGGATATTCTTCATCCAAGGAAGATGAAGAAAATTGTTCCTTAGCGAGTAAGGAAAAGAAAGGGAAGGAGAAGGATTCTCATCCCAAATTGAGTTCTTCCCATGGTGGGAAGAAGTTTGACAAATCGAAAGTGCGATGCTTTCGTTGTCATGAGGTGGGACATTTTGCTACAAATTGTCCACTGAAGAAATCCAAGAAGGGATCCATGGAAGGATTAGAAGGTGAGGCACGCCTCATAGTTCGAGTTGGATTTCACACTTTTCACATGCATGGTTTCATCCATGGTGGGAAATGGTTGGTTTCTTGACAGTGGAGCTTCTTTCCACATGAACGATGATAAGAGTTTGTTTGGTACCTTGGATCAGAAGGATCTCCAGATGCAGATTGTGAGGCGTAACGATGAAAAGTATGGTGTCTTAAATGTAGGCACAGTTGTTTTTCAGAGGAAGCATGGAGCTCGCATTACCTTGACCGATGTCAAGTATGTACCAAGACTAAAGAAAAACTTGGTGTCAATCATGATGCTGGAAGACAGAGGCTGTGATGTAGTCTTCAGTAAGGGAAAGGTTTTCCTTAGACACATCATCATGATACAAGTGAAGTAGATCGGTTCATGAGTCAAGAACCTATATTCTCTTGAGGTTCAAGATGCATGAAAAGCCTTTAGGAGCAAGGCAACTGTTGGAGACTTGGTGGTTGAAAGGGAGAGTACATTACCTCTCAAAATGCAGTAATAGGAGAAGTATCAGACGATTGTGGAGGAGCCACAATTGGTGAAGCAGCTTCAGGAGGTTGTGGAGCAACCACAACTAGGGAAGCTAAGAGGAGATTGAGTAGAGATATCTACTCATGTAGAGACCTCCAATAGCGGGGGAATTCTGAGCCAAGTGGGTAGAGGGATCACATGCATCCATACCTCTAGGTTAGAGGTAGGGCGATGTTGAGTGACAGTCCCAAGAAGGTTGGAATAGGGGTAGGATCATTGAGGTACCCAACCTATTGGGCAGTGGATCCACCCACAACAGGTTTTGGGCCTTAAAGCCTAAGTTTTGGTCAATGTAATGTAAAGACCCCACAAAATGCAGGCGCGAACCGTGAGAGTCTAAGGTTGTCCACCCTAAAATAATGTAATTTAATATAGAATGTGTTGGCATACCCATGGTTTGCGGACCATGCGAATGTATAAATATAATGAGGATCTAAGTGTAAAAGTCAATATAAGTCTTAGCTTTGAGAAGTAATATGGTTTTGGGATAAGGAATTCACTCTAAGTTTATAAGTCTGAGTCTTGGGTTGTAGTCATAGGAAGAGTCTTTGCAGCTGAGTGCATAGAGGCTTGGCAGAGTCCACAGCTCTGTGTGCGGGCTCCTGCAGTTGAGTACGTAGGGAGGAGTTGGGATTGTACTGGGACAGAGAAGTAATAAAAGATAAGTTGATTTTGGGATATTCTGTGTCTATGATTTTGTTATATTTATGCATCTCTTTACTATTTATGATTGCACACACTTGTTATGAATGTTGAATGATTAATGAGAATATTGGGCCCACATAATTAAGTTAAGATCTATAATAATAACATAGCAAGGATAAAGGATCTAGATAGCACCTCTTCGCACTTTGTATAGAGCTACGTGAAGGCAGTCGCACAAGTTACGAAGGTCAGACAGCTGCACAGAGAAGTGCAAGTGCACAAGATCAGTTCGCGAACTTCCCAGCCTTCATCAAGACATCCCTAGGGTGTGGAAACCTAGTTCTAGCACCCTCCCATACTACCTCGGGTGAGACCTCAATCCGCGTACCACGGACTATTTTCGAAAGGGCCGGTAGTTTTGGGATTTGTTTGGCTAAATCACTTCTGAACCTAGGTTAGGCCCCAACAAGGCAACAAATGGTTTCATTGCCAGGACTAGGATCTGCTTAAGGGATGTCTGATCTCATGCCATTGGAACCCCATAAAGGAGGAAATTAAAGAGTAGTTGGACAAGAATCTTCACGAGTTCGTGACACAGGAAAACAAAACTCCACAGATATCCGAGAAGAGGTGGCTACATCGCTACGTATATATGAAAATCTAGGAGATCTTCTTCGCGTCCTTCTCTTCTAAAGTGTATGAGTGGATCGTGAGGTTAACAGACAGCCAGGGAAGGTACAAGCTCAATCAACCGATAGTGTGGACTCTGGAGTCAGAACACAGACTAGAGGCATTAGAAGATAAGATCGCGTGAGCTCTAGACCATTGGCTTGACTAGACAATAGGGGGGATTTATCACTGAGTTTGCGATAGACACGATCGTGAGCTACAACGAAGTAGAGCAACGTTTTCTCAAGGGACCGTGGGGTAGGTACATTACATCCCTGAATACCTGGATTAAGATGTTGTTATGTGAAAAACGAGTTATGCGAATACATTAATGTTTGGAACGATGCGGAGCGGAAAGATATACAAAGGTAGGGAGGGATTAGGAAATAGTCCCTTAATTTCACCTTCGTGAGAGAGCGAGGAAGAGCGTGCTCAGGTTTCTCCAAGAAGTGTGGTCAGTTTGATAAGGCAGTGTATTTTGTAGTTATCACCTCCACTTACGCCATCACCCATTTCACCTACTTCACCTCCATCTTCACCTAGCCCACCTCCACTAAACCCGCAGTTCAGCATGGCGAGCGCAATCAAGCTACCCATATTCAGAGGGGTAGGGAATGAGGATCCGGACTAGTTCTAGTTCGTGGTAAGAGCAGTGTGGGAAGCACAAGGGGTCACGGACGACAACATTAAGAAGGTCACATTGGTGAGTGCGCTGCAGGATTGTGCGCTGACATGGTATATCAAGCACTCTAATGATCACCCAAATGCAAGAATAGTGGAGATACAAAATACGTTGAATAGAGAATTTAGCCAACCAAAATCAGAGATGCAGTCAATCATCAGATTTAAAGAGATCGAAATGCTTTCATTTGAGACCCCATGGGATCTAGATCAGATTCTGAAGAGTATGATGTGCGAGGCTAATGTGACACTAACGGATGCGCAACACCACATGTGGTTTGTGGCGCCTTTGACACCACACTTGAGGACAATGTTGTCACAACAAGAGCTTTCAACCCACGCTAAGGTGTTGGAAATGGTGATGAGGTTGCATGAAACACCGATACAGGATCCGAGGCTAGGAGTTCAACAAATTCATGCAAAGATATAGAATCTCTGCCTGGAAATGTAGAGCTTGAAGCAGGATAGGGCACTGTGACCGGAGGCATGAGAGAAAGTGTGGTGCATAAAATGCAAAGGCCAGGGCCACGACAAGGATCACTATCCAGTATTCATGAACTACTTGGAAGGAGGAGGGCCGATGTCGTTGAGACCAGAAGCACACATAGGGCCAAGTACGACCCTTGCGTTATGGTGCGTGATCTATCAGATAGGAGGAAAACACACGCCAAACAATTGTCATCTGTTGCAGAAGTATACACAGAGTCCACGACAGCTGTTTTGTAATTTCTATAGGTCAGTGGGCCACGATGAGCATACTTTTTGCAGCTACGAGTTGATGATGGAGTGGACCCCAACCTATAGAATGCAGAGAGAAATGTGAGACCTCGACCCAGCCATGGGAATGGAACGCACTAGATTTCAGGGCCGAGGTCGAGGATGAGGAGGAATGGGACAGGAAGGGGCCACGGACAGTTAATCTGTTACAGGTGTGGAGGAATAGGTCACTACGCTCGCGATTATACCAACCCAACGAGAATATCTTGTTTGTACTATGCTCAGTTCAATCATGAAGCAGTATATTGTCCTACGTTGATCACACAGATGCGTAAGAAAGGAGTACTTTAGCCTACTCCAACTCAAAATCTTCAAATGATGAGGTTTGAACCATGTGAAGAAGACCCAATTGTGAATATGGTGCTCAGAAGCGGCGTGACCACAAGGGAAGATAAGGGGAAGCAGCCCGAGGAAGATACATGGGTTCGCAAGGATCCTACAGAGGAAATTAAGTTTGACTTAGAATGCGCAAAGGAGATGTTTATGGAAGCTAAGAAGAGCTTCATGGAGGCCTCTACTTCAGGTAGTAAGGATCAACTAGAGCCAGGAATGGATCCTTCTATGCTTACTACCTTTCTAGAGACATGAATGAAGCTGCTACATGATAATAAGGTAGTTAAAGGACTACAGGAGTTGATAACTAGGTGTGCAGGGCCAGGGGAACCGTGCGTAGTCCAGAAACTGGGAAAGCATGCAATGTGCATTGGGAGGGAAATGAGATTAATGGTGCAGATTGGCGAATATGAAATGGATCAAGTAATCCGAGACCTGGGTTCGAACGTGAATGTGTTACCAAAGTAGACATGGGAACGCATGGGAAGGCCTACATTACAGTGGTACCTTATTCAATTATGAATGGTGAACCAACAGAATATTTTTCCCATGGGGAGATTGTAAGGGGTAATAGTTGATATCGAAGGTGTGAGCACACAGACGGACTTTGAAGTAATAGAGATTGTTGATGACAACAATCCTTATCCCGCATTGCTAGGAATAGAATGGGCCATTGATATGAATGGCATCATCAACATGAAGAAGCAGAAGATGATATTCAAGAAAAAGTCCCTACGCGTAGTAATTCTACTAGATCCAGCCGAAGGAGCACGCTACACTGAACCTGTGCGTGACAATGACAACGAGTATGAGCTAGATTACATTTACCAGATAATGACACAAGACCAGGATTGGGTGAACCTGACTACAGATGGGAGAATCTCATGGGAACGCGATAGTTCCTGTACTTTGGATTCAGATGAAGAAGTAGAATGTTGGCAAAGCTGGTTGCACAAAGTAACAACGCTGAATTGCAACATGATTATTAGATCACTGCAGTGTGTGATGATAGAAGAAAGGGAATTTCCAACATATGATGGGGTAACAATGGTGGATGAATTCTTAGACAAATTTGAAAGTGCAGTACTGGAACAGTAGTGGTACAGTGCGCTGGAATGGGCATTGCATGTCACACTTGCACGATGGTGGAGTACACATTAGAAGACTATTGGAAACTGGCACAAATGTAGAAGATGGATTCACTTACAGTTTGGAAATCCCCAACGTCAAACGAGAGTCAGGAGCTAGAAAAAAGCAGCCTGCATGCCCACTTGTGTCGATGGGTGCAAACGTATGCTATGCAAGCACATCCCAGACTAAGGATCGAAAATCAGAAACAGACACGGTAGCAGGAAAAACAACAACAATTCCACATTGAGGCATTCAAAAAGCTCTACAGAATCATGAATAAAGGTCACCAGGCGAGATGAACTGACTAGGACCTACGTGTACCAGCGGTTCAATGGGCCTATAGGACCATGAGAAAAAACGAGAGCGCGGAAGCGATCCCAACACTGATGAGAGGAGATGAAACCATAAGAGCAGAGAAGTGTAGGAATTTACAGGGTAAGTTCCTCAGACATAACACCAAAAGGACACTGCTCACAAACAGATCACAGATCAATACACCAGTATTTTGACGTGGTTAAAACCCTCAGAGAGGGAAACAGTCCACGGCCTGCGCCAACGTGGCTACTACAGGCAATTTATTAATAAAAGAATGAAAATTTACATAAGCTTCTCTCATGCCGGTGAACCTACAAATGACCCTCTATGCGAGTTTAAATAGAATTCATGGACCAATCGGGTGTCAAGCCACGGATCAAGTGTCGGTAATACCGAGGAGAGAATGAACCGTCGGATCACTACATATCGTGACCGTCGGATTGTAAGTTAACAAATGTACAACGGTAAAGAAACACACTTTACCTAACTCTATACCTAGACCAAGTTGAACTTAACTATTTCCTATGTGTCGGATTATCCTAACATCCCCCCTTAAGAACAACTTGGGATAGGATTGAAGGATTTACAAATATGACACAATAGGAGAAGGAAGGAGGCACTAGAGCCTATCCCCCCTTAGTGACAACTTCTGAACTCCAAGCATATATCGAAGTTTAGTGAACTTCGCCTCTGTGAGAGCCTTTGTGAAGATGTCTGCAACCTGATCATCTGTTGAACAATATTGCACTTCAAGAACATGGTCATGAATGAGCTTTCTGATGAAGTGCATGTGAAGTTCAATGTGTTTGCTGCGCTGATGCTGAACTGGATCTTGGCAAAGCTGAATGGCACTTTGATTATCACACCAAAGTGTAGTCGGATGCTGCTGCTCAAAGCCCAATTCTGATAGGATCTGACGAAGCCACAAGGCTTCCTTACTAGCTTCCACGGCACCACGATACTCTGCTTCTGCTGACGAAAGAGAAATGGCAGGCTGTTTCTTACAAGCCCATGTAATAGGTCCTGAACCAAGAGTGAAGACATAACCGGCAGTAGACTTCCGATCATCAGGGTCACCAGCCCAATCAGAATCAGTGAAACCAACTAACAGAGGAGCTGCTTTGGCACTGTAATGAATCCCAAACTGTATTGTACCTCGAACATAACGAAGTATTCTTTTAGCTGCTTTCCAATGACTTTCACGGGGGTTTTGCATAAAACGAGCAACAAGGCCAACAGCAAAGGAAAGGTCATGACGAGTATGGGTTAAATACAAGAGTTTTCCTACAAGTTGATGGTATAAGGTAGCATCAACTTCAGGAGAAGTACAAGAGACTGAAAGTTTGACTCCAGACTGAAAGGGAGAAGGAGCTGGCTTACAATCTTCCATGTGAAAATGACGAAGAATATCACAAGCATACTTGGACTGGGAAAGGGAAATACCCTCCTTGGATTGCAAGACTTGAAGACCGAGAAAATAGTGTAAGTGTCCTAAGTCTGTCATTTCAAATTTCTGTTTAAGGCTGGACTTCACATGGTTTATAAGGTTGGGATCACTACCAGTAAGAATAAGATCATCAACATAAAGAACAAGGATGATAAGAGAGTTGCCCACTTTCTTGGTGTAGACAGTATTGTCAGAATAACACCTAGAAAAGCCAGATTCTAAAAGAAGGCTATCCATTTTGGCATACCAAGCCCGAGGAGCTTGCTTGAGACCATAAAGAGATTTCTTAAGTCGAAATACAAGGCTGGAGTCTATTTGGATGAAGCCAATGGGTTGTTCCATATAGATTTCTTCATGCAAGTCCCCATGCAAGAAGGCAGATTTAACATCCATCTGATGGACTTCCCATTTTAAAGAGGCAGCAAGGGAAAGAACAAGGCGGATAGAGTTCATTTTGGCAACAGGGGAGAAGGTTTCAGCGTAGTCAATGCCTTCAACCTGTGAAAAGCCCTTAGCAACAAGACGAGCTTTATGTTTATCAACTTTCCCATCTGGTCCATACTTTGTTCTGTAAACCCATTTACATCTAACAAGTTTGAGTCCCTTTGGTAGAGGAACAAGATCCCATGTATCATTTGCCAACAATGAATGATATTCTTCATTCATAGCTGCTTCCCAATGTGGATGGCCTGAAGCTTCTGCAAAAAGTGTCAGGATCATGATTTACTGGAGCTTGAGCCAGTAAAGAAGAGGCTCTTTCAAACTGAGAACGTGTACGTCGCTGATCTGTAGGATCATCGGCAAGATCACCTGCTGCATCCCGAGTAGCACGG
>APFE030524054.1:17108-80111 GCA_000404065.3 Pinus taeda | reverse complement strand
CCCTCAAATAGCTCTGATACCATGTAGGAATTTACAGGGTAAGTTCCTCAGACAGAACACCAAAAGTACATCGCTCACAAACAGATCACAGATCAATACACCAGTATTTTGACGTGGTTAAAACCCTCAGAGAGGGAAACAGTCCACAGCCTGTGCCAACGTGGCTACTACATGTAATTTATTAATAAAAGAATGAAAATTTACATAAGCTTCTCTCATGCACGGTGAACCTACAATTGACCCTCCATGCGCTTTAAATAGAATTCATGGACCAATCGGGTGTCAAGCCATGGATAAAGTGTTGGTAATACCGAGGATAGAATGAATCGTCGGATCACTACATATCGTGACCATCGGATTGTAAGTTACAAAATGTACAACGGTAAAGAAACACACTTTACCTAACTCTATACTAGACCAAGTTGAACTTAAATATTTCCTATGTGTTGGAATATCTTAACAAGAAGAATCCCCATGCCACAGCTCTCGCAGTTAGGATAGTACGCGAGGACCTGCAAAAAGGAATTATGCATTTATAGGAAGTCATTCGGCAAGGGAAATTGAACCTTCGCGAACTCAAAGAAGCTTGGGTACGACTAAAGTAGAAAAGCAGGGCAATAGATGTGGAAATCAGAAAATTGGAGACCGAAATCGCCCAAACATGCCACACCGATGGAAGGGTAGGACAAGATACGGGTAGCCATACCACCGCATTAGAAGATTGTCATCGAGAATTTCTAGCTTTGCTACCATGGCTGCAATCACACCTTATCAAACAAAATAACCAGGAGAGTGCACTGTATAAGGAAGAACGCGATGCATTCACTGGCGTGAGGGTAACTAAGGGAGGCCCACAGAATGGGTTGAAAGGTGACTTTAAGCCTCGCACCACGGGTGTGACCACTTAGCTATCTGTAGGAAGCACAATCTCATCACTGCAAGCAGTTGACAGAGAGCGCGGGACTATAAACGAGTCTGTATGGGACTTGCACGACCCGGAGGTTGCGCGTATGATCGATATGTCACAGGGGTCATCACCGCACATAGGGAGCTACGCTGCTGCATGAGTAGGTTGGGAGGTGACCATTGGTATCACTGTTCATGACAAGAGGTCCAATTTAAGGCAAAAAGGAGCGGGCAACGAGCAATTAAGACACGAATTAAGAGCTATATTTGGGACAATATGCTGCCAAAAAGACATTAATGACTCAGGAGTGGGGGGAAGGGTTGAATTCAAACTCAGAAGATGTTATAAAACCACTTGGGCTAGCCATAGGGCAACACTTGGTTGTTTGAGAATTGAGCAAGTACAGTGCACTGAGTGCCGCATACGCTTACCACCCTCAATGAAAGGCACAATGACAGCTATGAGGACAAGAGTTCGATTCGCAGAAGTTACCCTAGAGCCCCATATGATCTAGGAGGAGCCTAGAGAGGCGGCAACTGCACCAAAGGTTCCAATGTCCTCGTGCATGCCACGACCACAGAAAGATAAGAAAACAATGGGGCTAGTTCGGGTATCACCACGCAACCCATGGTTTAGTAAATTGTCAATGGAAGAGAAGGGAAAAGACATCACCTTTGAAACAGGGGACGAGGAGGAAGATTTGTAGGCCCTAATCACCCAAATTGAAGCACAGGATGATGAGGCAGAGAATGTATCCCAAGTACCTTCGGCGATAAATTTACCCCCCTACATCCCCCAGTGGAAGGGGAAAGCCAAGATACCGAAGGACCTAGGGGCCACGAAGAGTGCACTCCAGACCCTACTCCTTCCAAATGAAATAAGGTTTGAAGGTCTGTTGATGGGGCGAGTACCTAATATGAAGTTTGAATACTGGGACCTTGTGGACAATGAGAAGTTCCCTTAGTTGGCAGTAGAGAAATTACTGCAGCAAAAGTGGTTATGCAGTGTGGAGAAGGCTGGGTTACTCCATCTGCGATGGATACCCTTCTACCACTATGCACCAATCATAATTTTTGTCATCTGGCAGCTATTGTGCCTAGTATATGATGGGTATCTCTAGATGGAGGAGCCGATTCCCATCATGGTTGATTTAATTCACCAGATTTCTCAGTTGCCTATCAAAGGAAATTACCCCATAGCTATAGCAGGAAAGAGCAATGACTTGGCCCTCGTAGAAGCTATGAAGGCCAAATATAAGCTAGAGAAGAGGAAGCAAGGGTATGTAATCACAAGCATCAAGGACCAAGGGGTGCACATAACCACCCAGCTGCTGGATGGAAAGCTAATGAGGAAATGTCGAGCCGACGAAGTGCCAGAATCTATAATTTCATTGGCAGAGCACTGCACAGAGGGGATCCAGTTCAACTGGGTGTAGTTCCTATGTGATGAGTTTTTGACAAACTGTGGAGAGGCCCAGGAGTAGGGTAAGACCTTCCACTATACATGGTTATTCTTATCCATCCTGTTGGTTGCAGGAGAGTTGTCGAAATACAACGAGTTTCCCATGGTTGAGGGTGACCTACCTGAAGCCACGAGATACACCTTGCTCTAGGCAACGAAAGACATGACAAGGATTCATGAGATAAAGGTGTTTTAGGTTTTCGTAGAGGTGAGCATACGAACATGGATAAATCGTAGGCCATTCTTGTCCCCTACAGTATATAACATCTTGCAAAGTGTGGTAGATTTTAAGTTGGATATGCATAACTTGTATATCCGGGCACATAAGGATCTAGCACGAACATGGGTGAAGCTTTCGTTCATTGCAACAGGTGATGCAATCTTCGATGTGATGGCATCATGGTCTCCAAAGTGGCGAGCTCTAGACTTGGCAGAAATGGAAAAAATCGCAGCACAGCAATGAAAGAAGGAAACCAAGCTGCGCATCATGCAGCTGGTGGAGAAAAAGTGCCAGGAGCAAGAAGCAGCCATGTAGTGGAAGGCGGTTGAGGCAGCAGCGGCAGCGTAGATGGAAGAGACAACAACTGCACCCACAAAAGAGACTGAGGAAGGCCATGAAATGTCCATGGAGCATGACATATAGGGGGAGGCTGAGACAGAGGAATGCCTAGACCCTGCACCAAAATCGACCCAACTCAAGAGGCTGCACGTCCATGAGAAGCTAGCTTCGCGGAAAAAGACAAAGGCAAAAAAGACCTTTGAGGGACACCTTGTTGACATTAGCAAACCAGTTCGCGATGCCACCAAGGATTCTTTTGAAGAATTAATGACGGAATAGAAAAATGTGTTGGGGGCGCTCAGAGCACAGTTGTAGGCATTACAGGTGCCGCCCCCAAGAATGATGACACCACACCTTGTGGAAGGTACATCTGAAGCCAAGCAGATGTTGCACACCCGCACAATGAACACTTTTGTGTTACCAGAAGGTGCAGTCTTAGCAGCAGCCGAGGGTGACATAGCCACGACAAGAAAAATGAGGGGCTGGGGGTTGAATTTGGCCGCCCTCCCCAGGGAAACCCTATACTAGCTTCAAGATGGCGTAATCGCTGAGCTTCGCTCCAGGGAGGGCCACACCCTCCAAGTCTTGAGCGAGTAGAAGTTAAATTTAGAATAGCTCTATATGCAGTGAGACAACCTGGTCACACAAACCGAAGGATTGGAACAGGCTATAGAGGAGGCCTGTAGCAGCATACCCGAGATGGCCATGCCGGCGGTACTCCCAATAGTAGAAAAGATTCACTAGCTAGCGGCTGGAGTCCACAAGGCCTAGGAGGAGGCCGCGAAGGTTTAGATTTCCAGCTCAACCTACAAATAGTTGAGTTGCGAGTAAAGGCGCAACCCTCTACACCCCCGAAAGTCAAAGAGCAGCACAACCGCGCCATTCAATCGGGGTTTGAAGCAATAATGCATGCCGTATAGGACTGTATGGGATTGTTGGATTAGTCCCTCTTCACGATTACCTCACTACAGGAAGATCCAACGATACAGCGTCTGGAGACAGAGGCATGGCAGTTATAACAAGCATATGAGAATATTAGGGGGACTTCACAGACAGTTGCCCTTACTTAACAACTTGCTAAGATGAAGGAGGCCCAGGCTCTAAAGGAACAGGTGGACACCGCACATCAGAAAGAAGCATTGCCTAAAGCCCACATCTAGCCTTGGCTTGAGGAAGCCTTCACCATCACCATCACAATTGAAGGAAAGTTGGCCTAGATGCAGGGTACATATGCACTAAGGCAAGAAGGTGCCTCTAACAACGATGCATTGGAGAGTTGTGCACAACTAATACAGTGGAAAATGGAAGAATGTGTGGCAGATGTAAGAGAAGCATAGAAGTTGTTGGACGGACTCCACATGAAGATCACCGCACTAGGTGAGTGACTTGGGACGAGTCACGGTGATTGTGTTGGGGGCCTGTTGGGTAGAGGATCCCCCCATAATAGGTTTTGGGGCTTAAAGCCTGGGTTTTGGTCAATGTAATGTAAAGACCCACCAAAATGCGGATGTGAGAGTCTAGGGTTTTCTGCCCTAAAATAATGTAATTTAATATAGAATGTGTTGGCCTACCCATGGTCTGTGGACCATGGGAATGTATAAATAGAGTGATGCTCTAAGTGTAAAAGCTAGTCTAAGTCTTAGCTTTGAGAAGTAATATGGTTTTGGGATAAGGAATTTGCTCTATGTCTGTAAGTGCGAGTCTTAGGTTGTAGTAGTAGGAAGAGGATCTGCAGCTGAGTGTGCGGAGGCCTGGTAGAGTCCACAGCTATGTGTGTGGACCCCTGCAGCTGAGTGCGGAGGGTGGAGTTGGGATTGTACTGGGACAGAGAAGTAATAAAAGATAATTTAGTTTTGGAATATTGTGTGTCTATGCTTATGTTATATTTATGAATCTCTTTATTGTTTATTATTACGCGCACTTGTTATGAATGTTGAATGATTAATGAGAATATTCGGCCCACATAATTAAGTTAAGATCTATAATAATAACATAGCAAGGATAAAGGATCTAAATAGCACCTCTTTGCGCTCTGTATAGAGCTGTGCGAAGGCAGTCACACAAGATGTGAAGGTCAGATAACTGCGCGGAGGAGCGCAAGCACACAGGATCAGTTCTTGAACTTCCAAACCTCCATAAAGACATCCCTAGGGTGTGGAAACCAGGTTCCACCACCCTCCCATACTACCTCGGGTGAGACCTCAGTCCATGCACCACGGACTATTACTGAAGGGGCTGGTAGTTTCAAGATTTTTTTGGCTAAATCACTTATGAACCTGGGTCAGGCCCCAACAAGCCAACAAAACCTCTTTGATTAGACCTTACTATGGGAGCCTTGATGAGTAGCAGGACTGGCTGAGTGGGTAGAGATAGATGCAGATGGAGCGACAGAGAGAGCTACAGTGCAGGAGCCCCAAGATTGTCTAGAGCTAGCAGGCTGCAACAATGCGAGAGGAACAAGAGTGTTGCACCAGTGTTGGATGACACAGAGGCGTGTGCAATGATACGAGATGCATGGACATGTTACAGCAGCGCAGAGGTCAGAGAGGGAGCACTTGTTAGCCGCAGAGGGAGCGTCAGCATCAGAGTATGTTTCTAGCCCAACAGAGAGGTCAGTTGGGAGTTTTTTTGTTTTCAGAGTTGCTGGAGCATCCACACTTGGAAGAAGTGTTGCATGCAGAACATTCCAAAGGTTCAGGATCGGGTTCAAGTTGAATGCCTTTCTTGTTAAGAGGGAGCGTTGAAAATAGCAACAAGAAATGCTAAAAATAAATGATAAAAATAGGAATGCTATAAATAGCATTTCAGGTGCCAGTGTTAGACATAGCAACAAGGAATGAAAAATAGAAATGCTAAAAATAACATTGCTATTTTTTGCAGTTCGGGATAGATTCCTATTTTAGTTAATCCCTGAACTAAAATAGTGAAGTGAAATTCAAATTTGATCTTAACAACTGTTTGTAAAATAATTAATTAATTCATCTTGAGTTAGTTAGTTAAGGAAAATCAAACATGAAGTCTATGTGGGGACATGCAACAATTTCTCCGTTAATTGAGGAATTTATCCATCAGTTGAAGGATAAGGATGAGTTGTAATTAGTTGGCTCAATTAACTAAGTCAAGTCCATTTAGATTAATTCAAAAAATTTGTTGAGTTAATGTAAGTTCAGTTAGTTAATGATTGCATGCATGTAACTGCTACACTTCAAATAACTAAATATTCTCTCATAAATAACTCATGCATGTTAGTTCAGATAGAGACCCAGTTGAGATCAGAGGAGGGACAATGTACTATCAGTTGGATCGATTTTTTCCTGTAAAGGAAACTCATCTTTGCAGAAGGATTTATCTCCTTCAATATTGCGCAGTTACTATTAGGCCAAGTGAGTAGTGTGAGTTGGGAATTCATATGTGTGGAAGCACTAGATCCCAAGAAAAATTGCGCAAGGAAATAGGAGGCTTGGAGGGCAGAGGAGAAGGTGTGTGAGAGGCCTTTGACTATCTACGAGTAGTAGAGGGATTATACTGAGAGCTGGTTGGCTTCCAAGCTAAGGCTTTGTGTAATTCAGTGACTATTTTCCACTTATATGATAATACAGAGTTGGGGTTTTAGGCTGAGGCTTTCCCCGAATTATATTTCTGTGTGATTGCTTCTGATTCTCAGTTATATCTATTCTTAATTAATACTGCTCATATGTGATTAAGCTTCCACAAAGTGTTGTAGAAGTAGACCTTGTATTGTGTTTTAGTATATTACATAATTTGTTGATCTACAGTGGGAATTTCTACAACCACCATCACTTGCGCATCACATGTTAAATCCCTTCTATTGTACCTCTGAGATAGTAGTATGTCAGCTACCAATGAGAGAGCATCTAAAATAATTGTTTTGGGGATTTTGGTTTTAGTTTTGGAAGACCAATGAATGAAGACAGATGTAGAATTGAAATACTTAATCCTTTGGATAATATTAATATCTCAGCAGAGGGCTGCTATAAAACTTTACACAGTGATATAGATCAAATAGTGGTGAGAAGAAGACAAAAAATAATATGATTGTTACAGTTTCCAGACTGTAAAATAGAACAATCATAAGTATGAAAACCTTCTAAACTACGTTCCAAAGATTCAAGGCAGTATACTTAAGCTTACAAAAGATGCTAATGATTTATTGATTAGAGGGGATTATCTAAACAGACAGTTCATTAATCCATTCTCTTAATAGATGATCACTTTAGGAGCTTATAGGAATAAATTGAGATACAATTAATCCTACCTAGATTTCTCTATAAGTCATAAGCATATGAAGAAAAACATAATGATTGATAACTCTAAAAACTAACAAGATAACACAAACTATGTAAAACTAAATTCAAAATCCTCTGCTTGGTATTAAGGTTCCAGAAAGACTGAGTACATCAAGTGTCTACAAAAGCTTCCTTCAAAGATGCAACCAGGTTCAAAGTAGAATGAACAGTCACGACTTTACAAGTAATGAACAATGAAACTTGAACTTCGAACCCTTAATAACTCGAGAAGAGAGTTATTTATACAATAATGAAACTAAGAAAATATCCTAAAACTGATTAAGATTTATTCTAGGAGAGGAAAGATCTTCATGCAAGTAGATAGGGGTAGCTGTTGAACTACTTCTTATTGTCCCTTTTATTTAGGTTGTGCTGGCTTTGTTGTTTGATATTTTTCCCCTTTAAGTTGCTTTATCCTTTACGCTGGTTAATTCCTTCATTTGATCTTTCATATGATACTCTTTAAACTATGTGAATATCCTTTGACCCTGCTAAGTAACCTTTACTGTGTTCCTTTTGCATTTAGTGTGCATTTCTGGTTTTTACTGTGTTTTTCAACAGTAAGATCTTCGTATTTGTCTTCAAACTGTATGCAAGCCTTTTTATTTGTAAGCTTGGAACATAAGTTTTTACCTGAAAAACATAGAAATTGTTAAGAAAACATAGGTGACAAAGGAGGACATCAATGGCTTTATTGAGCTTGAAAGGATATTGGAAGGAGTCCGGAGTGTATTGGAAGGTAAAACAATGGTTTTATTGGTCACAGAGGCTTATGGAGGTTTTACTGTGAAAAAAGGTAAAACAAAGCAAAATGGTCATTTTTTCATTTAGATGGAACAACAGTCTATTTTATGAATTATGGTGAAAAGTGAACAATGACCATTTTGTCATTATGCGTGAGGTTCTTTTGGTTTTCTTCGCACTGCTTATGAGGCATGGGCAGTTTTGGGAGGGGTCACCCGATATAATTTGACACGTAGCAAAGGGAGGTCTGTGGAATACCGCTTTTCGAGTGGGTAATGCTCGGACAGAGAGCCAACCCGAAATTGCAGAGGGTCGTTGGATTTGAATATATTGGATTGGATGATGATGGAGTGAAAGAGGAACTCAGAGGTAAGAGAAAAGAAAAATGGAGGGGCTCAACGATTTATTATGGCGGAAATGGCTTTATTATTGGTTAAAACTGAGATTAGCGGTTAAATGGAGGTTTAGGTTATTTCTTCGTTTAAATCATAAAATGCGTTTTAACAAAGAAATCCTTTGCAAGACACGGTATGACAGACTTGAAAAAGTATGAATTCAGGGGAATAAATGATATGGGTTTGGGTTCATCGCATATCGCAATCAGGGTTTAGCGAAGGAAGGCCCATCGTAAAGGAATGAGATAAGGGCCGGACGTGATGTGGAAAATAAAACATAAATAATACTACGTCAGGTTCAGGTTCCCATGGCAATTGGAGATCGCAATGGCGGAGGGTATATGCTTTAGCTGGGACTTGTGATGGAGGCGAATGTGAAATTTCATTTAATTATGATATATATTGTGTTAGGTTCGGGTCCATCGCAAATTGCATATCGCAATGCGGGGATAGTGCATTCATGTTGAAAGGTTTGCGATCTGCTGATGCGATATTTTATTAAATACATAGTTTTATTATAAAACTTATGGTTTCGAGATATTTTAATAAAGGGAGTTAATATATACAAGAAAGGGAACTTTTAGGGGTATAATATTATAAGCTAGTGTTAATATGAAATATGAGCGGAAAGGGGAAATATATGAAATATGAGCAGAAAGGGGAAATACATTAAGTAAAATGATTTCATGGGTTATTTTCTTTTCGCATATATACATCAATACTTAGGCTAAACATCATTTAGTGGGTTTTTGGGTAAAAGGGGATTTAACATGGGGTTTCACTTTTCCTAGAAAAAAATGATTTTAACCTTAGGAAAAGGGGTTTTTTTATGGAAAATGAAATAATATGAACTATATGAAGGTGGGATGGGGAAATTAGTAAATATAGGAATGAATGAGGATGAGGGGAGTTAATTAATTGGTCTTGTAGACCTTCATTTGCTTTGTGTAATTGCCTCATGGACATAGAAACATATGGTAAAACATAATAAATGTACATTTCGTCCAATTAATTATCATACTTCTGCAACCTTTCTTCTACTTACCTTTTGCTTACCCTATCATTTTTTCTTCACTTAATGGGTGCATTTAAGCTAGCAAACCCTTTTTCTTTCTTTTTATTTCTTAAAAAGCAAACTATCTAATTATAACCTTATAACATCCAAGGGCTCAGATTAAACTAAAGAGAACCTTATTATTCTTTACCTAACTACTGATTTGTCAAGATTAAACAGTTTGGCCAGATCTTTATTCTCTAACTATAACATCAAATTTAAAGCATGAAGCAGTCAAGATTAAATAGTTTGACTATCATGGGTTGTGGCAATTATGACAAGATGCACACAACTATTATTTTTCAAAAAAAATAGTAGTGGCATTTAGACTTGCTCACTTTCAGAGTTTATTTGTTTTCTTTTCTTTCTAACTTAATATTTTCTTTGTCTTTGATTATTTAGGACATCTAACCTAAAATTTTCTTTGATATGGACATCATCATCAATATATTTTCAAAAACATTTTATTCACTATTGTTATGTCCATATCCTAACTTAACATTTTTTCAAAATATTGTTTTATTTTTTGACTATTTTATTCTACCTTATCAAAATAAAAAAAATGCTACAACATTGGCTCCATCTACGGACTTCTTTCTCCTGTAGAATGCAGAGAACCTGCAAATCCATGTGCCTTCTCCTTGGGCTATGGAGTCCTTCCTGTAAATAAAATTAAACTAACATCTTGAGAGGTGAAAGAAAACCAGAGTATTTACAATGAAAACTATTTTAACTTCTTAGTACTGAATGTAATGTTTGAGAAACCTTCCATTTATAGGCTAAGTGGAATATATCCCCTCAAGGTTCTGCAGCACAAAAGTGTTGTTACCCTTCAATTTAGCAATTGCTAAAGGTCCAAACCATAGATTGTCAAATTTGCCATGCTTTCCTTTCTTTTCTCTCCTGGCATCCCTTCTTACAACTAGATCACTTTTCTTAAAGTTCCTTTCCTTAGCTCCTCTGTCAAGCAGGGCCTTCATCTTATTCTGATATTTATTCGATTTGTGTTGTATTTCATCTATGTTTTCATTAAGTTCAATAATCTGATTTATTGCTCTTAAAAAATCATCAGATTCATTTGTTGAATCCTACAGGAATTTTAAAACAAGGAAGGCCAAATTGGTAGGGAAGGTTGCATCTTTCCCATAGACTAATTGAAATGGAGATTTTCCAGTTGATCTCTTTCGAGTAGTTATGTTTTCCCATACTACATAAATGAAGTGTGAATCCCAGCTCTTCTTATGATCAGCTAGAGTCTTTTTTATTACCTTTACCAGACTTTTGTTTTATGACTCTGCAAGGCCATTACCTTGAGGGTAGTATGGAGTTGAATGATGTAACAAAATCTGATATTTCTAGCAAAAGTCAATCATTTTAACACTAGAAAATGATGCTGCATTATTAGTGAGAATTTGAGTTGGGTAACCAAATATAGATAAGATATTCTCCTCAATAAATTTAATTACTACTGAGTGAGTAACATTTCTGACTAGAATTTCTTCCACCCATTTAGTAAAGTATTTTATTCTAGTGAGGATCCATCTATGTTGATTACTTGAAGTGGGGTGAATCTCTCCAACAAAATCTAATCCCCATTGAGAAAATGGTGCTGAAACTATTGATGGAACAAGTGGAAGAGCTGTTAATTTTTGTTTACCAACAAACATTTGACAAGGAACACAACCTCTGACCTTTTCCCCTACTTGTAAGAACAATGTGGGCCCATAAAATCCTCCCCTCAGAATCTTGTATGTTGTTGCTCTCCAAGCATAATGTCCCCCACAAAATCCTGCATGAAACTAATCGATGATTCCTTCAGTTTCTGATTCTATTAAACATAATAACAAAATATTCAGTGGATCTTTCGAGTATAAATTTTCATTTATAATGCAGTACTTGATTGATTTCAAATTAAGGGTTTTGTTAGATGATCCAAAAATAAATTATTATCATAGGTTATAAATTTGGAATAAAATAATTATCAATTTAAGAAATTAAATTAATAATTATTATTCTAGAATGTTTAATTATTTAATGGAGACATTTAGAATTAGTATATTGTTGTAACAAGATATGACTCTCCAAATGTGTCATATCTTAGGCTCTATTTTAGGAGATTTGTTAGCTAGTTGGTTTGAATAGCATTTATTGTAAATGGACACTTGTTATTTAACAAATGATCAATAATAGAAGGTAGTTAGGACATTGAGCTTAATAAATAGCTCATTGCAAGAGTGTTTAGTTGTTCAGGTGTAAACTCTTGCAAAATCAATTATGTAATTTTTTTTTTTTTTTGATTAATAAAATTACGCGTCTGAGGACATTTCTACCATTATTGTGGTATCAGAGATCCAGTAATGCTGCAGTGGATGCGAGGAGGAGATTCCAGCTCTACAAGTTTTTAGAAAACTCCATTGAGTTGATCAATGAATGATTGGTATGAATTTGTCTAGTGTTATGTTCAAATGAAAGGAAATTTTATTATTTTAGTGATTTTAAATTTTTTTAAATCTGAAAATCAATTGTAAACATTTTTGCTACACAAGTATTTATTCCTCATTGGTTTCTTAAGTTTTCTGTTTGAACACAATCTGCCACACAAGTAATTGTGAATTGTGGGGATTTTTCGTTTTGCTGTCATAAATATTAATACTTTTATTGCTGGATCGAGTGAAGTTGAAACCTCTGTTGGCATCACTGGATAGATTGTGTGGATCACGCATGTAATGATCGCAGGAAATTTGAAAATCAGAGTTTTCATCAAACAATTGGAATGGATTCCGGAACCACAGTGCATCGGCATCATCAGATCCAAGTATTCTTAGGTCATAAAAATCTACTTGAAACACTTAAATTCATGTTCGTCGACTGCAACGAGGAGAACATGATTCAATAACTGTTGTGTCCCTTTACCAATTCGAAAACTCTTTTGATTTTTCTAGAACACTTCATAATTCAGTGATTGTTGTTGGCGAACTCATCTCGGCACTATGATCGGGTAGAAACATTGCGTTGTCGGCATCTAACATAGAAAGGAGAGAACGTTTTCATGTACAGTAAAGCTCAAAAATTGACACGCGGAGTGGTTTTTTAAATTCTATGGTCAAAATCGTCAGATTGACAAAGGATTTTTAGTAGAGTGTCCCCGGAACCCGCGATGAACAAAATCTTTTGAAACTGGAAGTGAAATCTTTACATGTTTTATTTGCTTTGGCAAGGTAAACTTTAGCTTTATTTGCAAAATTTTCCAGAATGTTTCAAATTATTCGGTACATAAAAAGCAAGCACAACAAATTCTTGCCGTATTTGTTTATCAAGTTTGTGACTCCATATTTGAATAATCAAACAAGATACCTTTGCTTACTCATTAAAGCAACAAATTCTTGCCGTATTTATACATGAAATTATAGGAGATGTGGTCCATCACTTTTTAGCAAAAAGTGATCCATTAAACAAGGCTGATGAAGTATAAATGGCAATCGGTAATTTAAATGGTACACTGAAACGAAGCCTTCTTGACATCAATTTCCTTTATGGTGGCAAAGAAATCAGCCTTTGAACTTCTGGTCAAATACTCCACCATGAGATCATCATTTATTCATTTTTTCGTTGGTTCATTAAATTTTCAGCGCATTAGTTTACAAATTACAAAAAACAAAAGAGTGTAAATTCTCATGGTTTGTAATGAAGTATGGTAGTTTTTAATTTATGATGAGAGTGAAGAAGAGGAGAGATAAGGAATATTTTTTAATTTTGTAATTTTTTTCAGAGAGATAAGTAATATTGTATTTTGAAGAGATATGGTGAGTTTTTTTAATTTTGGGATTTTTTTGTTTGTGGAGTAATAAGGTGATTTGTAAATTTTTGGAGTAATAAGGAGAGTTTATTTGTAATTTTTTTATTTGGCGGGATAAGTGTGACATTGTAACTCAAAGTAATTTTACTTTTGGGGGGGAGGGGGGGGGAGGGGGGGTAACCTTTTTTTTTACCATGTTTTGCAAGAGCATCATTGTAAAAGTCAAATTTTCAAAGTTACCTTGCAAATTTTGAGAAATTGACTAGAGCCAAGTGCAAAGCTCAGTCATTTTTCTCCTGCTTCAATGACTATACGAGGGTCAAGGCCAAGCCCTAATAGATTGTATTTTTTGCATGGTGTGTTGTGTTGCCCATCTTGACATTTTTGTTCTGATTCTTGGTGCTAATCTTCAAAACTACAATGTCTATGTTGATTAATTTGTTTTCTGATACCGACAAACTTGAAGGAACAAAATATTATAAAACATGGCACCGTCTCATCGAAATCACTCTCATTTAAAATGAATTATGGCAAGGTATATGTGATGGAGATATTAAGCTGAATAAACCCACAGATGCAGCTGCACTAGCAAAATGGGAAGTTAAGAATGCCAAATCCTTAGCTCTTATTAAATCTTCTATGAGTGATGAAATGTATGTCCATATAGAAAATGCTACAGATGCATGGTCTGCTTTGAAAACTTTTAAAGACCTCTTTGATACTTAGCCCAACTCAAAGAAAGTTGATCTACAATTAAAATTGTTACAACGAAAATTGACTAAAGGAGGTGATGTTCTTGAATATATCTCAAGACTTAAGAATATTAGGCAAGGAATCATTAACGCTAGTTTTCCAGCAATAGATGATAGTTTTATGGTAACAATTGTAATTGTTGGACTTCCTTCTTCCTACACGCATTTTTTGGAGACTCTACAATTAACTGGGAAATTAGAGAAACTAAAGTTTGATGGTCTCTATGAAATGTTGACACATGATAAAACTTTTGGGAAGAAGAAGAAAGTTGGTGAAGATGTTTTTTTCACAGAGGCCAACACTAGTAAATCATCAGCAGACAGTTCTCAAGGCAGAGGCTGAGGGAATCAGAATCAAGCAACACATAATGTACAAAGTCGAGGTCGAAGCCAAAGTAGAGGAAACAACCTTAATAGAGGCAATGGTTTAGGAAGGAGTAATTTTCAAGGTAGAGGAAACAACCAAGGAAGAGGCAATTTTCAAGGACAAGGAAATAATAATCAAGGTAGAGGACAATCTCAACATAGAATTCAAAGCAAAGGCAGATGACAATATTTAGGAAGAGGAAGAGAATTAAGTCAAATTGTGTGTCGAATATGTAACAAAGTTGGCCATTATGCTGAAGATTGTCGAACATCTCTTAATAAAATTTTAAAGTTTCAGCAGCATTCAGCGCAATTTACAAATGATCAAGATGATGATAACTCAGAATATGTTTTTACTTCCTCACCAGCATCACAACTTTCATCCCATATTAGAAGTGATTATGAAGATGTCTGGATCTTGGATTCAGGGGCAACTCCGCACATGACTTGTCGACGTGATTTTTTTTGGAATTTTCAAGATTGCCAACTTAATTCCATATTTCTTGCTGATGATAGAAAACATAATCCTTATGGAAAAGGAGTAGTTAAAGTTTTTCTCCCTGGCATTGGAGAAAAAATGATTTCCAATGTATGGTATGTACCAAATTTGAAGAAAATTTTTCTCTCTTTAGTCATGATTTGACAAGCAGGACATCAGGTGATTATGGAAGATGGTTTAGTCAAGATTAATTCAGTCAAACAGAACTTGAAAAATGTCATGACAAGTTATGAAAATGGAAAATTGTTACAGATGAAAGAGACAGTTATTCCAAGGCATTCTGATTTTGCAGGGGCAGTGACTACAGGTATTTCACCTATAAGACTATGGCATGTAAGATATGGACATTTACATTTTGAGAGTCTTTCTCAATTGCAGAAACAAGGAATGGTTAAAGGACTTCCCACTTTCAAAAGGGAAAATGCAAAATGTGAAGCTTTAATTTATGGAAAACAAAGTCGAGAAAGTTTTCCAGCAAGTTCATGGTGTGTAAATAGGCGGCTACAACTAGTTCAAAATGATGTTTGTGGACCACTCAAACTTCATTTGGTGGTTGCGAATATTTCTTACTATTTGTTGATGATTTCAGTAGAATGACTTGGGTTTACTTCTTGAAGAACAAGTCAGAATCATTTGAGAAGTTTAAAAATTTTTGCCAACTTGTTGAAAATGAAGTCAAAGAAAAGATAGGTACTCTTAGGACGGAAAATGGGGGAGAATTCACTTCAAATGAATTCAAAACTTATTGTAGTGAAAATGGCATAAGACGAAATCTTACTAATGTTTACACTCCACAGCAAAATGGAGTAGTTGAAAGAATGAATTGCACCTTGTTAGGAATGGCGAGATCCATGTTAACTTTCAAGAGGTTAAGTCCAATATATTGGGTAGAAGCAATACATACAACTATCTACTTAAGAAACAAATCTCCAACTACTTCTTTAGATGGAATCACACCTTATGAAGCTTGGTTTGGTTTCAAACCTCGAGTTAAACATCTTAGAGTTTTTAGATCAGTATGTTATGTCTTAGTTTCGAAATAAAAATGAACTAAGATTGACTAAAGAAGTTTAAAATGCACAATGATTGTCTATTCTGATGAGAAGAAAGGGTATCGTCTTTTGACCAATGGAAAATTCATTGTGAGCAGGGATGTCATTTTTGATGAAACTGAGAGTAAGAGTGCTGAAGAAATCAAAAATCTTCTTCACAAGTTAGAAACTAAGTAAAATAAATGGAAAAATGCAAATTCAACCAACTTCACCAAATTGGTGTGAACTTGATTTTCCTTCCTCTAGAGATGAGTCATCTAGTCTATCTACATCAAAAACATCATCTGGGTCTTCTAGCAGTTCATCCTCATCTCCAAGCAGCATCAGTTCTTTTGACAGTGATTCTCGAGACTCTTCACCTAAACGAAGAACATCAGTTTATATTAATCCTCTTTACAATGATGGAGACTTTCAGAAATGCAAACAAGTGAGCACCAACTACTGAAATGGGCAGTTCAACTTTTGAAAGATGTAAAGCCTGATGGGCAGAATAAAATAGGCACCAGAAGGACACATAGAACTGAAGCCAATTTTGCCTTGTTAGCAAATAATTTTACTGAACCTTCCACATACAAAGAAGCAGTAAAACATAAAGAATGGCAATAGGTTATGGTCGAAGAATATCAAGCAGTAATTGATAACAACACTTGGAAACTTGTTGATTGTCCATCAAATGTTAAACCCATAGGATGCAAATGGTTTTACAGAATTAAGTATAATCAAAAGGGAGAACTTGAAAAGTATAAAGCACGACTTGCTGCAAAAGGGTTTGTGTAGCAGGAAGGCATTGATTATGAGAAAACTTTTGCTCTTATAGCTAAATGGAACACCATCGGATTAACACTTGCATTGGCCACTCAGAAAGGATGGAAAGTTCATCAAATGGATGTTAAAAGTGCTTTTCGCAACAGGGATTTGCAGGAGGAAGTGTATATGACCCAACCACTAGGTTTTGAAATTGAAGGACAAGAACATAAAGTCTGCAAGTTGATCAAGGCTTTATATGGATTAAAACAAGCTCCCCGAGCTTCGTATGCAAAGATGGATTACTACCTTAAGAAAGTTGGTTTTAAACAAAGTGAATCTGATGATACTTTGTATGTGCATCAATAGGGAAAATATCTAGTAATTATTGTTATGTATGTAGATGATTTGATCATTACTGGCAACCATGATGATCATATTGCACAGGTTAAAAAGGAGTTACATGCAGGTTTTAAGATGACAGATTTGGGATTACTTCACTACTATCTTGGAGTTGAAGTCTTCAAAGGTCCACATCATATTTTCATTTCTCATAGTAAGTATGCAACAGAGGTTCTTCAGTGATTTGGCATGCAGGATTGCAAGCCTGTACTTACCCCCATGGAGCAAAACTTGAAACTTTCAAAATTTGAATGGGGGGGAAAGGTGGATAGTAAAACTTACAGACAGTTGATTGGTAGCTTGATTTACTTGAAAAATACTCATCCTGATCTATCTTATGCACTCAGTATTCTTTCACGTTTTATACAGGAGCCACGAGATAGCCATTGGAATGCAGCCAAAAGAGTTCTTTGATAAATCCAAGGAACAAAAGATTTTGGTCTTCTTTACACCAAGACTAAAAAATTTGTACTTGGTGGATATTCTGATGCCGACTTTGCTGGAAGTATTGATGATCGAGCATCAACATCAGGTTATTTAATGAATATGGGGTCAACATCAGTATCTTGGAGTTGTAAGAAGCAAGCTACAATGGCCACTTCTTTAGCAGAAGAAAAATATATTTCAGCATGGGAAGCAGCATGTGAAATTGTTTAGTTGCACAGAATTTTGCAGGACTTGGGCATTTCTCGGGCAGAAGCTACATCATTATTCATTAACAACCAATCATCCATCAAACTTGCCAAGAACCTAGTTTTTCATTCAAATACAAAGCATGTGGACACCAAGTATCATCATATCAGATCTCTCATTACCAAAGATGTCCTTAAACTAGTTTATTGTCCTTCTGAAGATCAGATTTCCAA
This sequence comes from Pinus taeda, assembly GCA_000404065.3. Taxonomy (NCBI): domain Eukaryota; kingdom Viridiplantae; phylum Streptophyta; class Pinopsida; order Pinales; family Pinaceae; genus Pinus; species Pinus taeda. The sequence goes on along the minus strand of APFE030524054.1, from coordinate 62,207 downwards.
CATTTTCATGAAACCTCTTGGCAAAATAAAATTTACTAAGTTCAGGGATGAAATTGGTATCTGTTGTAATGTATCTTTGGATCATAAGGGGGAATGTTATATGATCCAAAAATAAATTATTATCATAGGTTATAAAGTTGGAATAAAATAATTATTAATTTAAGAAATTAAATTAATAATTATTATTCTAGAATATTTAATTATTTAATGGAGACATTTAGAATTAGTATATTGTTGTAACAAGATATGAATCTCCAAATGTGTCGTGTCTTAGGCTCTATTTTAGGAGATTTGTTAGGTAGTTGGTTTGAATAGCATTTATTGTAAATGGACACTTGTTATTTAACAAGTGATCCATAATTAGAGGTAGTTAGGACATTGAGCTTATAAATAGCTCATTGCAAGAGTGTTTGGTTGTTCGGGTGTAAACTCTTGCAAAATCAATTATGTAATTATTTTTTTCTGATTAATAAAATTATGTGTTTGAGGACACTTCTGCCATTAGGTTTTACACTAGGTTTTGGAGAATGATGCTAGACACTCAAAATGGATCAAGAAATTTACAATATCTTGATACCAGTTTGACAACAAGAATTTTTCATCAATGTATATAGGACTGATCTGCTCTAAAGGTAGAGGTTCTTATGGATTCTCCCCTTTAGGATTAAAGGAAGGTTCTTGTGTATTCTCCCCTTGTATTTCTAAAACAAAATTGATTCCAGCTACTTTTCAGTTGGATTTAGCTAGAAGCTTGGCTAATCCTTGACCTTTTACTAGCTTGGTAGTCATGATAGTTAGATCAAACTCCAGAATTTGAGTGATCCATCTACCTCTTTTCCCATCAGTGTTTGGTTGGGTTAGGACAATTTTCACAGCACTATTAGGGACATAAGTAGTAATAGGTAATGTAAGACATACATTCTGAATGACTTCAGGGCTTGAATGAGGGCATAGGCTTGCTTCTCAATGATGTCATACTTAAGCTCAACATCTCTCATAACCTTGCTGAAAAAGGCTATGGGTTGGTCATGGGAATGTTCATTTTTCTGTAATAGAAGAGTAGCAAGGGTTGTTTCAGAGGCAAAAGAGAAAATACTAAATGGCTTAGTATAATCATGGCTAGCTAAGGTGGGAGCTTTAGAGATAGCCCTTTTTATTTGTTCAAATGCATGCCTAGAAGAGGGAGTCCATTTGAATTCATAGTCCTTTCAGAGCATGTTAGTTATATCTTTTACAATATCTGCATAATTTGGAATAAACTTCCTTAGAAAATTAATCTTGCCTAGAATATCTTGAATCTCTTTCCTGTGTCTAGGTAAGGTCAATGTTTCCATGGCATAAACTCGTTTGGGGTCAATTACTACTCTCTCCCTTGAAATTATATAGCTCAACAATTTTCCTTCTTTGACAACAATCAAGGACTTCTTAGGGTTCAATGATATTCCAAATTTTCTACACCTGTCAAAAACCTTCATCAAGTGCTTTAGATGTTTCTGATCAGATTTAGAAAAAATAGTTGTGTCATCAAGATAAATAACCACAAATTTATTGACCTGACCCATAAAATCTATGTCCATAGCTCTCTGAAATGTTGCTCCAACATTAGTTAAGCCAAATGGCATCCTAGCATACATGAATGTACCCCAGGGTGTAGTAAAGGTTGTCTTCTCTCTGTCTACTATATCAAGCACTAGATTTTTCTTTCTAACAGGAACTAGATTTGCAACCCAATAGAATATCTAAGAGGGAGGATGATCTAAGCATCTAGAATTTTCTTAATCTCCCTTTCTATAGTTGGTAGAAGGGCTGGATTTATCCTTCGAATTTTTCGTTGATAAGGTTTTGCTTTTGGCTTCAAAGGAATCTTATGTTGTATTAATGAAGTATCATAGGTCTTTAGATCAACATAACATCCTTATAATTTTGTAGTAACTTAAGATATTGAGCTTTGATCTAAAGGTCCAGAGATGCACATATTTTGATGTTTTTGATATCTTCATCAGCTCCAATGTTAATCTCTTCTAGGTCATCCTCTGAAGAAATGGAATGAGGGTTTCAGAGGACATTATTTTGATCAAACAATTTTTCTAAAGGAATGAGTCATTTTGGAATAAAATTATTAGATAATTGAATAATGTCATGATTAGAAATTTGGGTTTTAAAATCTGAAGTATCATTTCCATCTGTATTTTCATTTATTTTAGTTCTATATTCATCAATTTATAGAAATGAAAAATCATCTATTACCTGCAAAATTGATTTCAAATGTTCATCATCGTTGAATATTTTCCAATGTTTCAAATTCTTTGGAATAGATAGCCTATATTTGACTTGTATCTGATAGAGTACATCAGTATGATCAGGAATTTTGAAAGAGTTAGCAGAGACAACTAAGGCATTTGCATGAATATTCTGATCTCTTGGAATATGAGTCAAATTAAAAGCATCAAAGAAGTTTTCAACTGAATCCCATACTTCATTTCGGTAGGACCTAAGTCTAGGGTGCTTGTTCTGGCAACCATTTCTTACTTGCTTAACAATAAGTTCTAAATCAGTAAAAACACTTAAGTTTTGAACTTTTAAGCTTTTGGCTAAATGCAATCCTAAAAGGAAAGCTTCATATTCAACCACATTATTTGTAACTTCAAAGTCTAACTTACATGATTGGGTTATATTTTATTTTTTAGGTGAAATTAAAACTACTCCAGCTCCTGCCCCATCTTTCATGCAAGAGCCATCAAAGAAAAGTTTCCAAATATCAGTTTGGTTTGGTTTAGGAATTTCAACTACGTCTTCAATTTTGACTTGAGTTTTATGTTGGTTTGAAGTGAGTTGAAAACAACCAAAGTCTTCATCTATTGCATAAATTGGATGGTTCCTTGGCTGGTTAGTCTTTCAAACAATATGTACAAAGCTTACCTCTTTATAAAATCTTAATTGCTCTCCTCCATATATAGGAATAGTAGCATATGACATATCCATCTGTAGAGTTCCCCCTAATTTGGCACACCAAGACCTAGTGTTATCACCTAAGAAACAATTTCTAAATTGTTCACATCATTTTGATTGTAAAGGTTTGGTGTTAGTCCGGGTTTAATTTTTACATGTTTGCTTTAGTATCCAAGTCCTAGGAGTCTTGTTGGTATGTTTAAATAAAGGTCACTACTCCGTCTTCATCCATCATTGGTCTAACATCACACCTAAGCTCCATATGTCAATTCTATTTCAAAGTTCTTATGCGCTACAAAATCAGGGATTCGTGTTAGGTCGTTAGGTGTCTTGGTACTGACACATGTTTGCAGTTGTACTTTGCTATGCGGTTTTGGTTGTTCAACTAGGCTTTTCGAAATGGTATCAGAGCAATCAGGGAAATCCTTCTGGGTTTTGCATCTGTTCTTTGGATTTGGGGTAGTCTGAAACTATTCCTTGTAAACAATCTTGAGTTCAGTTTTAGTTTTCCAGTGGTCTTGATCTAGTGCATTTTCACAAGTATCCTGTATCGTGTTCCATTCTGCATACACATATTCTCAAGAGCGCTTGGTACGGGAATGCAAATTTTTGCCATCTTGGTAAAAGGTAGCAATAGTGAAGCTCTGTTTCTTCTTCTATTACTTTTCGTTGGTCACGCAGTTGGGATGCTTATTGCTTTTGTTTTAGAATGAGAATGTGGATATAGCTTGTTCAACTCGCTATCCCAACTGCTCCTGAATGACGTAATTCAAAGTGGTCCACGTGAGCAGTTATTTAGACTACCTTTACTTAAACAAGTGCCAAATATCAGAAACATCTTATCAGGTATTCTGAATTTGAAAGTCACTAAGAAAAAGGAACTTGACAAACTTATTTATCAGAAGGTTGTTCTAAATAATGCTCCCTGCAGAGATCTTGGTGCTTTCACTGGTGGATTTTGTGGCGTTTATGGCCTGAAATCCAGTTGGCCTCCTGTTATAACAAACACCACCATATCTACCAACAATTCATCCAGCAAAATCAGATTCTTAGCTGCTAATTCCTAGCCTTGGGAGTTGTATTGTTTGGTTATGACATTGGTGCTTCTTCAGGTGCCTCTCTTTCATTGCAGTCGTCTGAATTGAGTGGGATGACCTGGTATAATCTATCATCTGTTCAAACTGGTGTGGTGGTTAGTGGTTCCCTTTATGGCGCTTTATGTGGTTCTCTACTAGCATTCGACGTGGCAGATTTTCTAGGGAGATGGAGGGAGTTAATTATCGTGGTAGTGCTATATTTATCAGGAGATTTAATCACAGTGTTGGCACCTGGACTTCCTGTGCTTATAGTTGGTCGGCTATTGTTTGGACTTGGTATAGGTTTGGCTATGCATGCAGCTCCTTTATACATTTCTGAGACTTCGCCATCTCAGATTCATGGAACACTTGTATCCTTGAAGGAACTTTTCATAGTTATGGGAATCTTGCTTGGTTACTTAATGGGTAATCTAGAAATTGATGTGATTGGTGGCTAGCGATACATGTATGGTTTGAGCACACCAATTGCTATAATCTTGGGTATTGGCATGTGGTGGTTGCCACCAGCCCCTCGTTGTCCTCTGCTCTAGGCTGTGCAGGGTAAAGGCAACATGGAAGAACTAAAAGAGAGAGCGATTTTTGCATTAAGCAGATTAAGAGGTCGGCCTATGGGTGACATAGCTAGTGATGTACAAATAAAGGAAACCTTGAGATCTTTTGATGATTTACCTTGTTGCAATTTTTCTTGAAGAATGATGCATCCGCATTCACTTTTGAATAGCTTCAGGGTAGTTGAAAAGGATATTTCAATATAAAGAGGCTCAAGACAGTCGAATTTTTATATTAAAACTGTGTTTTGTGATTACACAGCAGTTTTGTAGCGTGCTACGAAACTGCTGAAGAAGTTTTGTAGCGCGCTACGAAACTGCTGAAGATGATGCCTAATACACAACAGTTTCGTAGCGTTCTACGAAACTGCTGTAGCTGCATAATTAAAACTCAGTTGACCAATTTTGAGGGACTGTGGGGAAATTTTTAAAAGGAAGTCCCAGAAAAAGATCATTTACAATGTGCAAGCAACTAGCCAGGGAAAAACAAGCAGAAGGAGATTATATGAACTTTAAACTTTTTGTTATACAAATGATCACCGCTAGTATTGTAAATGACTTTTCAGTCAGCTTTGAAGATGTTTTGTCATCACCCATATATATGGGAAAGGCTTACAACACATGAAGAACGTGGGACTCTAATATATTGTTGGGTAATTAAATAATATCAACATGTTTAATTGGTTCTGAATATCTTTGAGGAAACCAAAAGCAGAAAAACAGGGGCAGTTTCCTAATTCTCAACAACAGTAAAGGGATAAGACATTAAGGACCAGTAAGGAGCTTCAAACATCCACCACAGCTAAATTGAAGGAGACCACTTTTCAAGAACGAGATTTGATTGTAATTAATGCTATTACCAACATGATGTGGAGTTAGACTCCTAATTGTCTTAGGTTTCTAAAACATCTAGTTAGCAGTTTGTTGCATTTAATAATTAGTTAAAGTTTGAATAGGTGTCATAGCAAGCAGAATTTGAGTTCCCCTCAGGTTGGAGGAGGAATCTCAACTATGTCGAGAATTCTATATATAGGAGAGAGAGCAATGCACCAGTGGTTGGAAAGTTATTGAGAAAAGCTCTCATATTTGGCTTTATGTACAGACTCTGTTTTCTAGTAATACAGTATTGGCCTTGCTTCTCAGGAATCATAAAGAATTCAATGTTCTGAATGTATTGTGTTTTCTTCTTCTTATTATCTATAGTGTTATGAATGTGTGATCACTTAGAATTCACTTACAGTGCTCTAATTTCCTGCATGCATTTGTAAATTGTGTTGGTCTCCTATGTGTTTGATATGTTCTACCTATGTTGGATTTTGAATGACATGAACTCTATGCAAAGTTAACTCTACTGTCAATACTGAAGCATATCTAACTCCATAAGCCCAATGGATACTTTCTGATTGTGTTTCAACCACTCACATTTTACATTTGTTTCACAACAGTTAGCCATCTTACTTATAATAAAAAATCAATAATCCTTTGAGAGAGCTCTCTCAAGTTGGGGAGGCTAAGCCTCAGCCTAAAGTTGGTTTGAAATAGTTACTTGAAGTCTACCTAATCATAGCAGCCTATTAGGGTCTGATTTTGAGATAACATTTTGGTGCGTCTGCCGGGAGACTGAAGGTTATTCATTCCCAAAATAAAGGAGCTAAACTTCTGAAGGTAGCAGGAGCTCAAACATCTTTTTGAGGCTGCAAAACTACCTTGGCAACTCCACACATCGAATAAGAAATTGGAAGGTGACTCCACTGCTAGAAGATCAGTAGCTTGATGAAGTTTCAAGTTGAGTTCCACTGCAAGAATGAATGCCAGGTATGCTCCTATGAATTGGTCTCATATCCCTACTTTCCCAAATCCTGTGCCAAAAGTTGATTGGTTAGAGGATCTTCCAATATTCAAAGATGAAAAGAAAGACAATGCTACTCTTCATTTGGTTAGGTTTCATATGCATGTACACAATCTTAAGGTTCAGTTTCCTAAAGATTGTCTCATGAGGATGTTTATGACCACTTTAGAAGGAAAAGCATGGTCTTGGTATAAAAGTCTGGAAAATGATTCATTATATTCTCTTGCTGATTTTCACGATGAATTCTATGAGATGTATAAAGAATCTCATCCCTCCTTGTTGCTGGTCCAAGATTGTTCTAAACATTCTTTGAGTCTTATTCAATATTTGGAGGATTGTTATGATGATGATGAATTTATGGATGAAGAAATTTTGGAGGCTCTTCATAACAATACATTTCAACACCAAGAAGAAAGTATAACATCCCATGAAATGCAACATGAAAATTAGTAGCGGATTACTTATGAAAATCATATTATGTTCTTTGAGATTGATGTAGAGATGCAACCAACTTTTCAGGCTTCAGATCATTACAAGTACGAAATTGATTACAAACATCAAGAAGAAGTACTGGAAGAGGAAAAGGTTGATCATTTATGTAATTCCTTGTAGTAGCTTACGTCAAAGAATGATCACAATAGTAAGGAAAATTACATTGTCTATGGGAATCATGCAGAAAGGCGTTGGATAGCACATCAAAGGAATTTTGTGTGGCCGAGGATCAATTATCTGAAGAGATAGAGTGTTATGATCATCAAAATAACCATGTCCTTTTCGACCCTATAAGTGAATACATGGCAAAGCTTTGCACACCAGTATTTCATTTGCATTATGAAGATCAGGTACATTATAGGTTGATTTGGTCATGTCACTATCATGGTTATTTTGAGGTCGGATGCAATCAAGAGCCTCCAATATCAGAAAAGACAATTGATTGGCTTTACTTTAAATATCATGTTGCCTGACCTAAAGTGGAAATTACAGCTGATAGGGTAGGTAGGAATATGCAAATAAGCTCAAGTTTGATTGAGCATTTTTCAGTAGATGTAGATTTCTTTCTCCTACAGTGATCATCAAGCTTAAGCCCAAGGTGACAGCCAAGAAGCTTGAAGGGGGCGCTTGTCAAGAAATTGTCTGTTTGTCATAAGAGGATAAAGCACTGGACCTACAAGTTCTTAGCGTACTATAGGAGCACACTATCCCAAGTGCAGCCACCTGTTATCACCTAAGAAACAATTTCTAAATTGTTCACATCATTTTGATTGTAAATGTTTGGTGTTAGTCCGGTTTTAATTTTTCCATTTTTGCTTTAGTATCTAAGTCATAGGAGTCTTGTTGGTATGTTTAAATAAAGGTCAACACCCTGTCTTCATCCATCACTAGTCTAACGTCACTCCCAAGCTCCATATTTCAATTCTATTTCAAAGTTTTTATGCGCTATGAAATCGGGGATTTGTGCTGATCCATAGCAAATCTCACCTAGCTGTCATGTTTACATCAACAGTTGTTATCTTATACACTTCGTCTATCATATCCAACTACTTATCCTCATCATTAGGTCATTAGGTGTCTTGGTACTGACACATGTTTGCAGTTTTCCTTTGCTTTGAAGTTTTGGTCGTTCAACTAGGCTTTTCGAAATGGTATCAGAGCAATTGGGGAAATGTCCTTCTAGTTTTTGCATCTGTTCTTTGGATTTGGGGCAGTCTGAAACTATTCCTTATAAACAATCTTGAGCTCAGTTTTAGTTTTCCAGTGGTCTTGATCCAGTGCATTTTCACGAGTATCTTGTATCATGTTCCATTCTGCATACATGTATTCTCAAGAGCGCTTGGTATGGGAATGCAAATTTTTGCCATCTTGGCAAAAGGTAGGAATAATCAAGCTCCATTTCTTCTTTTGTTACTTTTCATTGGTCACACAATTGGGATTATTATTGCTTTTGTTTTAGACTGAGAATATGGATATAGCTTGTTCAACTCGTTGTCCCAACTACTCCTGAATAACGTAATTCAAAGTGGTCCACGTGAGTAGTTATTTAGACTACCTTTACTTAAACAAGTGCCAAATCTCAGAAACATCTTATCAAGTATCCTGAATTTGAAAGTCACTAAGAAAAAGGAACTTGATAAACTTATTTATTAGAAGGCAGTTCTAAATAATGCTCCTTGCAGAGCTCTTGGTGGTTTCGTTGGTGGATTTTGTGGCGTTTCTGGCCTGAAATCCAATCAGCCTCCTGTTATAACGAACACCACCATATCTGCCAACAATTTGTCCAGCAAAATCGGATTCTCAGCTTCTAATTCCCAGCCTTGGGAGGTGTATTGTTTGGTTATGATATTGGTGCTACTTCAAGTGCCTCTGTTTCATTGCAGTCGACTGAATTGAGTGGGATGACTTGGTACAATCTATCATCTATTCAAATTGGTTTGGTGTTTAGTGGTTCCCTTTATGGTGCTTTATGTGGTTTTCTACTAGCATTCAATGTGGTAGATTTTCTAGGGAGACAGAGGGAGTTAATTATCACAGCAGTGCTATATTTATCATGAGCTTTAATCACAGCGTTGGCACCTGGACTTCCTGTTCTTATAGTTGGTCGGCTGTTGTTTGGACTTGGTATAGGTTTGGCTATGCATGTAGCTCCTTTATACATTTCTGAGACTTCTCCATCTCAGATTCGTGGAACACTTGTATCCTTGAAGGAAATTTTCATAGTTATGGGAATATTGCTTGGTTACGTAATGGGTAGTCTAGAAATTGATGTGATTGGTGGCTGGCGATACATGTATGGTTTGAGCACACCAATTTCTGTAATCTTGGGTATTAGCATGTGGTGGTTGCCACCATCCCCTCGTTGGCTTCTTCTCCAGGCTGTGCAGGGTAAAGGCAGTGTTAGCCTCCTGCTACAGTAGGTTACTCATATTTCATGATTGACATTTTTACAGACCAAATATGTCATACTTTGCATGCTACAATGCTCCATATTTGCTAAACAGTCACCAAGAAAAGAAGGCTACTCAGATTTCATCTAACTTCTTTCAAAATTTTGAGAAGTTATTCCAGTTTTGTACAATTTTCAGCTAAAGGGAGGTCCAAATAGCTTAATCTTGGTCTCCCTAGTTTTCAATTTCCTGTTTTAGAATATAGAGGATGCAAATATGTCCAAATAGCTTAATCTTGGCAGATTCTTAGATAGGTAGAGAATCAAAGGAGCCCAACTGCTTAATCTGGGCCCTTGGAAGAAAAAAGGGTAGTTGGTAGATAGAAAGGTATAAAAAAGAAAAAATTGAAATGATGGGTCTGCAAGTCTAAGTGCACCCAAACCAAAAGAAGAAAAAATGTTAGGTAAGTAGGCTGGGTAGGTAGTTTTGAGGTTGCAGAATCTTGATTGCTGATCAGTTCCATGTTTTTAGGGTGTCATCTCTACTTAGGACACAATCACCAGGCAGTTTTATGTGAAAGAGCTCAAAACAGGCATAACTAACTTCCTTTCTCCATCTCCCCCAAATTATTAACTAATTTCCCCAAAAAAGAGGTCAAGATCTGCTTGATATCCTCTTAGTTTCATCATTTTCATGTCATTAGCTTGGGTGAAGACCTACTCCACTCAAAGAAAATCCATACTCTCTCTATAAGGTTCTATCTCCCCTTTTCAAGCCTAAGATTTCTGAAACTTATTGCTTTCTTGTCATCTCCATATTAACTACTGACATTATTATTTAACTCCCTATATTTTCCCTATCCCCATACTAAAACTATGTAGATAATCCCCTTAGGTAAATATCCCCTCCCCCTGGTTGAAATATAACCATAAATACTTCACTAGGAATTACTAAGTCACCTGGACTTTAGTAAGAACCCTCCCTCTGCAAAAATTTCCACTTCCAAGTGTATGGACCCCTTCCAAACACTAAGGGAACCCTTTCCAAATGCTAAATAATCCTCCCCGCGCATTCTTCTGTGAAAAATATTAATGTTTGTTTGATAAGTTTTCACCGCGCAAACACATTTACCCATTTTCTAAATTTAAAAACCCACCGTGCCATGAAAAATTAAGCCTTTAATGCGTACGTGCCTTTGCTAAACCCCATGCATCTCCCTTTCCCGTCCACCATTGGATCGCCTCCCCCAGATCCGACGGTCCTTGATCACATCGCGCGCCCGATTACGGTGGTAGGTTACACCCGATGTCCGACGGTTTTACCGTCGTACACTGGGACAGGTGGCGGCCTCCCATTGCATCGAGCCGCCCTTGACAGAAACCACCTCCGTACCAAAGGTGGTCCGACGCACAGGGAAAACTGCCCTCCTCTCACATAACAGGAGCGCCACCTCATCCTGCCAAGTCACCTCCACGTCACCTCACCCTGCCTGCGCCCGATCCAAGTCACCCTACCACGTCACCCCGATGTACTGCCACGTCACCTTGATGACGTCAGCATGCTGATGTCACATCCGTACCAAATGACCCCACTGCTGACGTCAACATGATGATGTCATTTGCCGTACTGCTAACATCATGCTAACGTCAGCAACCCAAAAACCGAAAATTTGCGCAAGAGGAAAAATCATACTTCAGAGCTCCGGAATGAGAAACGGAGGCAGTGTTTTAGGGAATATTTTGATTCCTTGGCCCATTTTGCACCGAAAAGGCCCGAAATTGCCTAATTTTTCCAAATTAAACCAATTTGAAGACAGGAAGAGACTAGAGACAGAGATTAAAGAGTATCAGGTCAAATTCACAGAGAGAAAACACGTCAAAGAGTATCAGAAAGCGGCGGAGATCATTAATGTAGCGGCAAAGAGTATCAGCGAAGATCTTAACAGCGGCCTAAAGCAAGAGAAAATTTAATACCTTCCAGCAAAGTCAAAGAAAGAGGGCGAGGCCACTCAAAACTCTCAAATCATGGTTATTGCACATTTAACCAAAACATAACTACAGATCCCAAAGCACAGTTATTCCAGCAGTACTGCATCGAGGCTCCAAGGGCCGGATTGCACTCCTTTTAATCTAGCTACCTCTAACACAGTTCAATAGATATTTACCTGCATTTAATTTTGGCACAATTTTAGGTTTAGAAAGCTCTTTTTGCAGCCCTGCTTTAGGTCAATTGTAATAAATAAGTTTGAGATATTTTCACTATAAAGACAGCCCTGCATACTGTATTACGGGTTGGTTGGTTGGTTGATTAGTCAACAAGCTATCTCTAGCTGATTTTGCTCCCGGAGAGACTCGCACTGTAATATCTGATAAGTTTCTATAATCAAAGACTGCTTATGAGCCTTGGAGAATGGATTGTTCACTGTGTTTACTGGTTGAAGAGTGATTATGGAATTCTCGTGCTGTGCATAACTCAATAAGTGCTTCTTACCTCTGTTTTCATTCATGAATTACGCTCTTAAACAGCTAAAAGAAAGATTATCTTAGAATTTTTTTAAATACACTCTATGCTCAATTTCTGTTGTTTCTTTATGTTTTCTTCTGTTTAAGCATAAACATGAATTCCACATTGCTCATGTTTGCCTTAACCCAAGACAGTTATCCAGGGATTCTTCTTTACCCCTAGATAGAGATCATCTTTCGCTCTGTCAAGTTAAATGAGAGATTCTTAAGTGCCTCTCATTCCTTACATATCATTCATCCTTTTAGTCTGAAGATTGTGTTATGAGCAGCTATCCTGCTTCATTATTTCTCTTATGACCAGAAAGACGCACTGATAATCCTAACCCATGATTCCATGCCCAATGGTTTGAAACTTATCACTTCATAAATTGCCTCTCTGCCTGAAAGCAATTTCCTTCCATCCAAACACAAACAAAAACCCCTGAGCCAAAAGCTAGCCTAAAATCATCAACAAAGTTGAATCATTAAGAGAGAGCCCTCTCTGATTGCAGGTGGGCTAGAACCTGCAATCCAAATATTGGTTTGTGGTTACCTCGGTCGTATCCCTACAGGAGCCTAGGGACAACCTGAGTGATAACATAATGGCGACTTCGTTGGGGACCTCCTCAGATAAATTCACTAAACCAGTCTGCAGCCCCACAGAGGAAGAAACCGACCTGTGAAGGCCTCAGTCGACCTGTGTCTTTTAGAAAAAAGTTCCCAAAAATAGAGTAGAAGCTTGCTCCTAAGAAGAAAACGCATGATACACGATCAAATCTTGATCCAAATCGCCCAGCTGTTCTTGAAAATCCGAATTTAATTCCTAAGATCATTAGAAAAAAAAAGCAAAAAGAAGACCCAACTGCTATGAGTCCTGAAACATTTCAGCCAAGCAGTGTTCCAACCCCTGTCAAAGTTTTATTCTGGTCAACCCCAAGTTCCCCTGGTTCATCACCTTTTTCTCCAAGCATCTCCTCTACACCTCCATCCCATACTCCTACTACCACTACTCCTTCTACCCCGGTTGTTCTTGTTATCCCCGCTGCCCTAGCTGTTCCACTTATCCCCATCATCATGGCTAGATATGCGCCCTTACAGCTGCCTGCTAATCTTGGGGCTATGCCTCAGGACTACCAGTCAAAAATCGCCCATTTTGATGGCACGACCTCCTGCACCGCCCTACAGCATACAAAGAAAATGCAGGATTATTTCGAGAGTTATGAAATTGATGATGACAGTGTAAGAATGAAGATTTTTGTCCAAAGTTTGACCGGTGTTGTCAGAACCTGGTTTAGGGCACTTGCACCCAATTCTATATTAAACCCTGAAGCCTTATACCAGACATTTATTAACAGATGGGAGAAAAAGAAAGATCCCCTACACATACTATCTGAGTATGATACTATCAAAAGAGGACCTCAAGAAACGGTTTTGGATTACTGTGCAAGGTTTAATAATGTTTACAATGCAATACCACAAAATTTAAGACCTCCACCTAATCTCGCTTTGTACAAATTCCCTGATGGCTTTGATGCTGAGATGGCATATCAATTAAGGGAAAGAGCCCCTCAAAGCCTTGCAAAAATGCAAGATGTTGCTGTTAGTGTGGAGGCAAATCTAATTGCTAAAAGAACAGAGCCAGAACTGAGAGAAGAACCACTTTCAAAGAGGAACCCTCAGCCTTCGATCAAAAGCTAGATGCTATCATCAGTGGCATCCACAGGCTGGGAGACAGAGTAGACAATGTTGAGAGAAAAACTTCATGGGAGGGTCAACAGCCCAATGCCATAAGGAACCCAAACTTCAGAAAAACTCAAAAGACAAACGTTGGAAGGGCCAGTCCCAACCATGATATTAGGCCTCCTTTTCAAGAAAACTATGCCGAGGCATCTACATCCACTGAGCCCACAGATGGGACTCATATGAACCTGATAGATTCAGAAAATGAAAAACAAATCTTTCTTACAGAAGAAGACCGACCATATCCTGATGCAAAACAATTTCACACCAAGTAGGGAGAGTCCTTCGACTTTAAACAAGGCTATGATACCGCTGTGTACGAGGTACACAAGCAATACAAATTAAGAACAAGGACCATTGACGTTCCCCCATCTAGCAGAAAAAAAGATAGCAAACAGTAAAGGAAATATCACCAACAATCAACCAGCTGACAACTTTGTCCCAAACCCTCATCAGGTAACTGTGGAGGATGTAACAGACACACACTCTCCTATTGATCAACCTCTACCTCCCTCCTCCCCAAAATAAGATCTGAATAGCACTCCTAAAAATCTTCCCAAAACAGAAATACCACAAACTGTCATACATCATGACATTGACATTCCAAAAGAAAAAATAGAGAGTATACTTGAAAAAGAGAAATTCACCACTGTCAACGCCAAGAACTCATTGGAAAAACCATTCAGTTTAGAAGCAGAGATTGGAAAACTCAATATTTCCATTCCCCTCTCAGAACTTGCCAAACATGATGTATATAGGCAACAAATTCAAAGGTCACTTCAATTACCAGAACTAAGGGATGATGTGAACGTTTTAGATGATACCCTTGAGCTGCTGTTTGGTCCAGAAGTTAACGGAAAATCAACATATGGACCTATTCCACCTTTTTATGTCAGTCTGCACATACATGACAAAATATTGCATAATGCTATGTTCGATTCAGGTGCCTCACATAACCTTATGCCCAGAGCTGTAATGGAAAGGTTGAACCTTGATGTCACAAGACCGTACAAAGATCTGTATTCCTTTGACTCAAGTCAAGTCAAATGTTTAGGCTTGATTAAAGACCTTTGTGTGTCTTTAGTCCAATTCCCCAACAAGACAATCTTAATGGATGTAGTAGTTGCTGATATTCCCACAAAGTATGGTATGCTCCTATCCAGATTGTGGGGAGCAAAATTGCAAGGATCCCTTCAACTCGACCTCTCTTATGCGACTATATCTGTCTTTGGGCAACCAAAGAGACTATATAGAGAAACATTAATGAAGTATGTGGTAAGCAGTGAGGAAAAGCCCCAAAATTTTCTAATTTACTCAATCCATTCTGATATGGATTCTTTTATTTTATTTAATGATAACACCAGCCCTACAACTAATGATAAGCCGTTATCCTTGGAGCAAGAAAAGTACATCAATGAGAAATCAGTTGCCAATACCCATGAAATTGTCCCAACAACCAAAGCAAACAACAAACAGCAAGAAGAACATCCCGAAACAGAAATTGTAAGTCTGCCCGATCCTCAAAAAACTGAAACTCTCAATACAAACCTCAAACAAGAAGTCACATGGTATTTGGAGTTTGATGGTTCTATTAACAAGTTAGGAGCAGGGGCTGGAGTATGGATTTACAATACACATGATAATCACGCACTAGGCCATGCCTATAGACTCAATTTCAGATGTACAAACAACATGGCAGAGTATGAAGCTCTTCTCTTAGGCCTTAAGCTGCTCAAAGTCCTAGGAGCTACTAAAGTGTCCATCCTAGGTGACTATGACTTGATTATACAACAAATGAAAGGTAACTTTGTCGCCAATGATAGTAGAATGAGAGCCTACAGGGTTGCTGCCACCAAATTACTCAATTCCTTCAGTGAATTCAAGCTTGCCAAAATTGCAAGAGATCACAATATTCATGCACACAGTCTAGCAACCTTTTCTAGCACATGCAAGCTTCCATTTGAACCAAATCACCATTTCACCGCTGAAATAAAACACAGACCTTCGGTCCCTAACAACGTCAAGGATTGGCAGGTATTTCAAAATGATGCCCAGATTAACAGTTTCTTAACTCTTGAGGACGCATTTTCCAACACAAACATTGACATGGATGCCATGACCGACTCACAACAACTAGCAGAAGAAAATCACCTGACTGTAACAGCTGCAACAGCTAAACAAATCCTTAACCCAACTGTTTTTGACAATGGAAACATAGAACAACTTAAACAAATATGTTTAGAGGAAACAGCCAAAGCAGAGGATGAGTTTATTGATCTAAAGAGTAATTTTTTACCTGTCGGCCTTACTCCATTCGAAGATATGTTTGATGACAATGATGTGCCCAAAAAGCCAAAGATGGAGCCTCTGAATGCTACCATAGAAGAACACAACATAGGAACAGCAGAGCATCCCAGAATGATTAAGTTGTCCAAAAATCTACCCCTTGATAAAAAACTGAAATACGTGGATTTGTTCAAATAATTCCAAGATGTATTTGCCTGGAGTTATGAGGACTTGAAGTCCTATGACACCTCAGTGATCCAACATACCATTCCCTTAAAACCAAATCAAAAACCATTCAAACAGAAACTTAGGAGAATCAACCCCATGCTTCTTCCCCTTATCAAAAAAGAAATAAAGAGAATGTTTGAAGCTGGTATCATTGCACCCATCAGATTCTTTGAATGGGTACCTAATCTAGTTCCCACTAGGAAAAAAACAGGAGAGATAAGACTATGTGTAGACTTGAGAAATTTAAACCAGGTCTCTCTAAAAGACCACTACCCTTTGCCAAAAATGGACCATATCTTGCAAAGAGTAGTGGGTTCCTCTAGAATTTCTTTATTGGATGGATTTTTAGGATTTAATCAGATACTTGTTCACCTGGATGACCAGGACAAGACAGCCTTTACCACACTGTGGGGAACATTTAAGTACATTAAAATGCCTTTCGGACTGAAAAACGCTGGTGCTACCTTTCAAAGGGCAATGGATATTTCATTTTCCAAGGAGATACATGATTTCCTCGTAGTTTACCTTGATGACCTGACCCCATTCTCCAAATCTGACCAAGAGCACCTTAAGCACTTAAGGCAAATTCTCATGACATGCAAGAAATATGGCATTTCCTTGAATCCTAAGAAGTCCCTGTTTGCCCTTGAGGAAGGCAAGCTTCTAGGGCATATCATATCAAAAGATGGGATTAGAATTGACCCGGAAAGAATTCAAGCTATCCTCCAAATCCCCTATCCAAGAAACATAAAAGAACTGCAAGAATTCCTTGGAAAGATCAATTTCCTAAGGAGATTTATCCCAAACCTAGCTGAGTTGATAAGGCTATTAAGAAACATGTTAAAGAAGGATGCCAAGGTAAAATGGTCTCTTGAAACTAAGCAGGCTTTTGAGAGTATAAAAACTGCCCTAACTCAAACGCCTGTCCTCACCAACCCTCAATTCGACAAAGATTTTATCATTTTTTCCTTTGCATATAAGCACACTATAGTTGTTGTCCTTTTGCAAAAAGATGATCAAGGCAACGAAAATCTAATTGCTTTCTTCAGCCAAGCTTTGAGAGATGCACCCTTGAAATATCAGATTATGGAAAAGCAGGCCTATGCCCTGGTCAAAGCCATCAAAGATTTCAGAATTTACATCTTATACTCCCACGTGATTGCTCATGTCCCTAACGCTGTTGTAAAGGATATATTAACTCAAGAGGGACTAGAAGGCAAAAGTGGCAAGTGGATTGCCAACATTCTTGAATATGACATTGAAATAAAACCCACCAAGCTAATAAAAGGACAAGGTTTAGCCAAACTAATGTCCGAAACAAACTTCCAAGCCTTAGACATTAATCAACTGGACAATGAACCGGAGCTGGCGACTCCACAGATCAGTGAAACCTTCATGCAATCCCCTTGGTACGCTGATATTTGCTTTGTATTATTAAACCTGTGTGCTCCCCCAGGATTGTCTAGAACCAAGAAAAGATTTTTAAGGATGAAATCATCAAACTTTTGTGTTATAGATGGTACTTTATTTTGGAAAAATCATGAAGGTATTTTGCTTAAATGTTTAACTATAGATGAAACTAATAGCATCATGAAAGAATTTCATGCAGGGGACTGTGGAGGACACTTATATTGGAAATCCACGGCGGACAAGATCTTACGGGCTGGTTATTACTGGCCCTCCTTATTTGCAGATGTAAAGAAGTTTGTTGTCTCATGCCACAAATGCCAAATCTTTGAAGGGAAAAGAAAACTATTGCCCTTGCCCCTTAAGCCCATTTCAACCGAGAAACCTTTTCAACAATGGGGTCTTGACTTCATTGGAGAAATCCATCCCTCTTCCTCAGGCCAACACAAGTGGATTTTAACAACCACTGATTATTTCACCAAGTGGATTGAAGCCATCCCATGTAGGCAAGCCAATGACTCCACCATCATCCAATTCCTTGAGAGCAATATCCTTTCCAGATTCGGTTTCCCTGAGAAAATTATCACTGACAATGCCGCGGCTTTTAAATCCAAAAGAATCATCAACTTTTGCCATAAATACCACATTACCTTAGGTCACTCCACAACTTATTACCCTCAAGGTAATGGCTTGGTCGAGTCTTCCAAAAAAAGCCTCATCAATATCATAAAGAAGCTGCTGGAAGAAAACAAAAAGAACTGGCACAAAAAGCTCACAAATGCTCTCTGGGCAGACAGACTTTCCACCAAAAAATCCATCGGGATGAGCCCTTATGAACTTGTATATGGCATGGAAGCCAAGTTTCCTTCATCTCTGGGCATACCTACTATCAAATTGCTGCAAGAAATTCAAGCTGAACCGAATGACATGCAGAGAAGATTTAATCAAACCATTCACCTTCAGAAAACCAGAGAACAAGTTTTCGACAGAGCTCAGATACTGCAGGAAAAACTCAAGAAAATGTTTGATAAGAAGACCAAGCAGAGGATTTCCGGGTAGGCAGCAAAGTTCTAAGATAGGATTCACGAAGAGAAGACAAGGGAAAACATGCAAAATTCATTTTTCTGTGGAAAGGTCCATACATTATCAGCACTGTGCAAGGCAATAACACCTATTTTCTCAAATCTCTAGATGGAAGCACAACTGAAGAAGGGCCGGTCAATGGCCGGATGCTGAAGCACTACAATGATCCTCTTGCTTGAAAAGAGAAGATGGTGGTTTATTTTGTACATAATTGTATATATCAATATTTTGATTTTTGTAAGAATCCATAATGCTGGAGCACGCAGAAGAAAGCAGGCAGTGCTTTACAGTTTAATAACAGCACAAGCGAAAGGAAAGAGCCGTTACCAATTCTAAAAGTTCAAATCAATCCAACAGCCGGCGGAGACAATTTTGCAGAAAACAGCAACAACAAAGACTAAGGCATTCTGACCTGCTGTTCTTGGCTTCTCACAAGGAGAAACCATCCCCAAGTGGAGCCACTGTTAGCCTCCTGTTGCAGCAGGTTACTCATATTTCATGATTGACATTTTACAGGCCAAATATGTCATACTTTGCATGCTGCCCAATGCTCCATATTTGCTTAACAGTCTCCAAGCGAAGAAGGCTACTCAGAGTTCATTTAATTGCCTTCCAAATTTTTGAGAAGTTATTCCGGTATTGCCAATTTTCAGTTAAAGGGAGGTCCAAACAACTTAATCTTGGTCTCCCTAGGTTTAAATTTCCTGTTTTAGAATATAGAGAATATAAATCTGTCCAAACAGCTTAATCTTGGCATATTCCTAGATAGGTAGAGAATCAAGGGAGCCCAACAGCTTAATTTGGGCCCTCGGATGAAATAAGGGTAGTCTGTAGATAGGAAAGCATGAAAAGAAAAAAATGGAATGATGGGTTTGCAAGTCTAAGTGCACCCAAATCAAAAGAAGAAAAAATGTTAGGTAAGTAGGCTGGGTAGGTAGTTTTGAGGTTGCTGAATCCTAATTGCTGATTAGTTCCAGATTTCCAGGCGTCATCTTTACTCAGGACACAATCAGCAGGCAGTTCTATGCGAGAAGCTCAAAAATAGGTATAACTAACTTCCTTTCTCAATCTCCCCCAATCATTAACTAACTTCCCTAAAAGAGGTCAAGATCTGCTTGACACCTCTTAAGTTCCATCATTTTCATATCATTAGCTTGGGTGAAGATCTGCTTTACTCAAAGTCGTTCCATACTCTCTCTGAAGAATGGTTCTATCCCCTTATAACAGCCTAAGGTCTCCTGAACTTAGCGCTTTCTTACCATCTCCATATTAACTACTGATATTATTATTTAGCTCCCTATATTTTCCCATCCCCCTACTAAAATTATGTAAATCATCCCCTATATAGATATCCCTCCCCTTGGTTGAAAAATAACCATAAGTACCCCCGGGAATTGCTCAGTTTACCTGAAACTTAGCAAGAACCCTCATGCTGCCCCTTCAAACCATATTCCAAAAACAATGGACTCCTTCCAGAGTATAAAACCCCTTTGAGGTGATCGAACCCCTTCCGAAGCCTCAAATACCTTTCACACCCACTTCTTACTCCTTCCGACCGCAACAAACCCCTTGCTGACTCCCTTAACACTCCGCATACTATAGAAAGCCAGATCGCATCGCAAGATCGCAGTTTCCTCTCCATGCAAGTTATGACCCATCCGTCGCCACCCGACGCGATATCGCGATATCGGCGGTCGGCGGTCGCAAGCGCCAAATGTCCAACTGAAACACCTTCCGTTCCTCGCCGATGCGATATTGCGATCGCTTAGGAGAAGTTCATCGCATCGCCTTCAGTATCAGCACCCCACCATGTCACTTCTGTACCAGGGACCCACCGCAGGTTGATGTCATCCGCCGTACTGCTGACGTCAGCAGCCAGAAAGCCGAAAATTCGCGCAGGAAGAGAAATCGCACTTCGAAGCTCCAGAACAAGAAACAGAGGCAGTTTTCGATTCGCTTTAAGAAATAGGCCGTTTCAGGGAATCTTTGGGGAATCTTTTGATTCCTTAGCTCGTTGTGCACCGAAAAAGCCCAAAAATCGCCCGATCATGCCAAATTGATCCGGTTTAAAGACAATAGAGGACCAATGACAGAGTTTAATGTGTATCAGATCAAATCATCAGGTAGAAGCATGCCAAAGAGTATCAATAGGCGGCGAAAGCCATCAATGTAGCGGCAAAGAGTATCAGTGAAAATCTTAAGCAGCAGCCCGAAGCAGGAGAACATTTAATACCTTCCAGCAGAGTCAAAGAAGGAGGGCGAAGCCACTCAAAGCCCTAAAATCATAATCATTGCACATTTAACTCGCACCAAAGCAGAACTACAGATACCGAAGCACAATCATCCCAGCAGCACCGCATCAAGCCTCCAAGGGCCACATTATAGTCTTTTCTGATTCAGCTGCCTCTAGCGCAGCCAAAAGGACTTACCTGCATTTAATTCCAACAACACTTAGATTTTTGAAGAGTTTTTCTAGCAGACCTGTTTAGGTCAATTGTAATGAATGTCTTTCCGATATTTTGCTTATATATACCACCTGAACAATGTAGTGAGGGGCTGGTTGGTTGGTAGGTTGGTTAGTTAGTGAGTCGAAGACATTGCTTAAGTTTCTTCCCAGCATTTTCTCCAAGCAGAGACCCGCACTGTAACTGTCATACTTTCTATAATCAAAGATTGCTTAAAGCGTGGATTTCGAAACTGCTTAATGTGTTCAATTGGCCAAGGAGTGATTAAGGAATTCCTATGCTTCTACATGATTCAATAAGTGTTTCTCTTCTCTGTTAATTTTCATGTTTTTACCACCGTTCCGCCTTCTAAATTGCAGGAAAAAAGAATAGCTTAAGATTTGTTTCACTACACCTTAAGTTCAATTTCTGCAATTTTTCTATGTTTTCATCAGAAATAACTATGAGCATGTATACTTAAATGATCTTGTTTACGCTGTTTCTTGCACATATGAATGAATATTTAGGAATTCTTAACTGCTCCTAGATCACCATTCATCCATTTCTCCTCTTTTTCAGCATGATGAAATGATTCTCCTTTGCCTTTCATCCTTGATTCCCATCATTCCATCCCTTCGGTAGACTATTAATTGTATCATGTGTGGCTATCTCGCTCCTTAATCCTCTTGTGATCAAGAAGACGCTATAGCAAGCCTTAATCCACGACTCCACGCCCAATGGTTTGAAACTTATCACACCTTACCTTGCCTCTTTGCTTGAGATTCCTACCTTCCATCCAAACACAAACAAAAAACCCCCGAGCCAAAAGCTCGCCTAAAATCATCAACAAAGTTGAATCATTAAAGAGAGAGCCCTCTCTGATTGCAGGTGGGCTAGAACCTGCAATCCAAAGATTGGTTTGTGGTTACCTCGTCTGTATCCCTATAAGAAACCTAGGGACAACCTGAGTGATAACAATCCCAAAACTCCTTTAAAATCGTGCCCACTTTGCCTCAATTTTCGTGCCTACTTGAAGCTAAAAATATGTACCATACAGATTGAACTGTACAAACTCGTATGTATTTACGCACCGCTGTACAGACTGTACGAACTTTTTTTCAATTTTTTTCAAAAACTTCTCTTGAACGACATGCATCTCACAGCGTTCAATGTTGTTCGTGCTCTACCTTTTGTCGTATTCTATGCCTTGATTCCCATGCCTAGTTTTCCCAAAAATCACTCCTTCAGCTTGCTGCAACAAATTTCTCCTTCAAAACTTTTCCCCAACTCTCAACCTCCTTTCTCCAATCTGCTCATGAAGAATGAATCCAGTCTCTCTTTTCTTTTCCCCCTTTTGTTTCCCTAAATGAATTTTGGACAAACCTAAGATATAATCGCTCAGATTCATTTAGATCAAAGGATGAGAATAAATGTGCATTTAATTCTCACTTTCTATTTTTTAACTCACCCATTAAATAAAGTGTTCATACTTTATGTCTCAAGTCACTTTTCACTTTATAATTTAATTTTGACTTTACCACTTATAAAGTCACTTTCACTTTATAAAGTCACACTTAGGAAAATAATTATGTTGGACACTTTTTCCTAGGTAGAGACTAACCCATGGGAAACCACCTGTCTAAGGTACATTAAAAATCAACACAAGTCAGCCTCAAACAGGGCAATTTGACCTCACCTCAAGCCTATATATACAAGGAGATCAAATTCATTGGAGCACTCTCTCACTCACTCACAAGTTCGATATCCAGAAGAAAGAGTTGGAAAAGTGCGAAGAAGGAAAAGGAGCATGGAATAAGTGTAAGTTGGAGAAAGAGGAAGGAAAAGAGAAAATCAAAGTTTTGAGCTATCCCTCTCTCTCGTTTGGGTTTCTCTGGAAGATCAAAGATTTTATTGTCTAGTCGAAGCTGTTGATGCTGCTTCCATCTGCTGGGTCGAAGTGTTGCTGCTTCAAGGTCGAAATTCTGGGTCAAATTTACTGGAAGAGGAGGCAAACTTGGTAGATGGAGGAGGTGTTAATTTTAGATAACAATGGTATGTTCTATGTTTAGCACAATTTACTTCAACGTTCCTTAAGCATCCCAATGATAATTTCCAATTATATCTAGTAGAAATCACATTAACTTAAACACATTGATAGTAAATGCAGATAAACATAAAACATGTGCAGAAGACAAGCCAAGACAAGAGGACACAAGATATGACAGATGTCAAGGAAAAAACCCCAATGTGGGGAAACCCTTTGATCAAATCCAAGGTCGCAGGGGAGCACCTCACCCCCCCATGAACCCGCTATCAATTCGCACTCTGCTCAAATGCTAGTCGAGAGCGTGCTCCCAAAATTGCTCCCAAAGGGGGAATGATTTCAGGAGCACACTCCCTTTAATAAAAAACACTCCCTGGTTTTATGGAGTGATTAGGGTAGCTCCCTAATCTTTTTTGCAAAAAAAAATTTGCAATAACATTTTAAATGCAATTTTGTTTCAAAGAAACAAATAATTTTTTAGTTGGGAAACCTAATAATCAAGCCTATGGTCCTAGTATTGGTATGCAATTCATGGTAAAGTAACATTCTCCTTAATCTTCATTTTCATCATTTTACTTAAACTTTTAACATTACCATGAAATGACTCAAGATGTTTGAGAGTGGTTCCGACCTCATTGGATTTCATATAGAGAAAGTATAATTTTAGATCTTGTCAGGCCAAGAGGTAACTCCTCAAAAATAAGATTGTATTATTCATTTAAACTGTTCAATTTCATCTCCCGATGACTCTCCATTTCCTCTATTATTTATTTACACTATTTACAATTGTTCACCCAATCCATATGATTAGGTGTCAACATTCCCTCCCTTAATCTGAAGGGATGTTGGTGACTCCAAGCATCATTTAGAATCTTTCAAGCTTTTCTTTTCCAAGTGCTTTGGTGAAGATGTCTGCAATTTGCTCATTAGTGGAACAATGGCGAAGATGGATTTTTTTGGCCTCAACATGATGTCGGATCAGATGATATTTTGTATTGATGTGCTTCGTTTGATCATGGAACTTTGGGTTCTTGGCCAACTTTATTGCCGAGGTATTGTCAATCATGAGTGGAGTAGATTGTACTTGTTTTACCTACAAATCTTCCAAAATTTTCCTGGGCCACACAATTCCTTTTGTTGCCACATATTTTGTCTCTGTTGTGGAATCTGTTGGAACTGATTGTTTGCGTGATCTCTAGGAAATAGCTCCTAATCCAAGACTCATAGCATAACCCGAAGTAGATACCCCAATTTCTTTGTCTTCATCGAAGCCTGAGTCAGAGTATCCAGTCAAGTTGAAATCAGCCACCTATGTATACTTGAGTCCAAAGTCTTGAGTTCCCTTCAAGTACTTTAGAACTCTTTTTGCAGCAAACCAATGTCCCTCACAAGGCTTTTGCATAAACCTGGAGAGGATTCCAATAGAAAACAAAATGTCTAGTTTGGTAGTAGTTAGGTAGTTGAGACTTCCAACACGCTGTCTATACTTTGTTGCATCCTCAAATTCTTTTCCTTCAATGGATGTGAGCTTTAAGTTTTGTTCCATTGGAGTAGTCAGAGGATTGCATTCAGTCATGCCAAACCTGTTCAACAAATCTCCAATGTACTTCTTTTGAGAAAGGAATATGGACTTCGAATGTTGAGTTACTTCAATACCAAGATAGTAATGAACATAGACCAAATCGGTTATTTCAAAACCTTTCCTCAACTCCTTCTTTATGGATGTAATGTAGCTCTCATTGTTCCCTATCATCAAAAGATCATCTACATATACCACAAGATATACAATTTTTTTGCCATCCTTCTTGACAAACAAAGTTGCATCATCAAGATCATAATGTTTGAAATTGAGTTTCAGAAGATGCTCAATTAGTTTTTCATACCAGGCTCGTGGTGCTTGTTTAAGGCCATACAAGGATTTCACAAGTTTGCATACTTTATGTTCATGTCCTTTCATAACAAATCCTTTAGGCTGGGACATAAAAACATTCTCTTTTATATCTCCATTCAAGAAAAACAGTTTTTACATCAATTTGATGGACTTTCCAACCATTCTGAGCTGCTAGGGCAAAGAGTGTCCAGATGGTAGCCCATTTTGCTATGGGGGCAAAAGTCTCCTCATAATCGACCCCTTCCTTCTGTGCAAAACCTTTTGCCACAAACCTGGCCTTGTGCTTGTCAAGTGAGCCATCAACTTTATACTTGTTCTTGTAGACCCACTTGCAACCAATTGGTTTGTTTCCCAATGGAGGATCAACCAGCTTCCAAGTGCCATTCTTTATCAAGGCATCATACTCCTTTTGCATTGCTTTTTTCCACTCATCATGAGAAGCAACTTCTTTGAAGGAAGTTGGTTCAAAATTTGTAGAAAAATTCAATTCACAATCATAAGAAACATCCATATCAACAAGTGAATCAGAGTCATCTACATCACCTCCATTTTGCCAGGTTGAATTTCTAATTCCTGTCTTTCCAACCTCATCAGGATGAACCAATGTTGCACGAAGCAGGGACGGTTTTTGGAAGCGGGGACGCGGAAGCGTCAATTTCCAAAAATCTAGGAAGCGAAGCGTCTGCTATATATATATATTATATTTTTTTTTGCATTATACTCAAACAAGCATTCCAAATACCAAATTGTTGTAGAAGACACGAAAACATGCATATTTTTGCATAATCAAGATATATATAGCATCCATTTACATTAATGACAATTATTGAGCATCAACCATTTAGTGCATTCAAACCATCTAGAATGTTGATTTCTCTCCTTTGTCAGCCTTTGCCTCTACCTCGATTGTCTAGGGATATTAGTCAACATTGCCCAATTTTGATCAAACTACCTAATCCAAAACTTAAAAGATGGTAGAAAAAGCTTAACATGCTTGATCAATGGTTTTGACTTGATTGCAAGGTAATTTTTTGCTAAGGGCGTGACAAAGGAGTTCAACAATTAACACCACCAACACTAGGGTACATATAGGGCTTGGTGCTCTTGATTAAATGCTAATTGCATACCTTCATACTTGATATAATCTAATAAAATGCCACAATCCCATTGATCGTGAATTCTTGAAAACTGTTAAGTCTGCTGAATTTTGAATAGGATATGAAACTCTATTTTCTCCATATGAAGTCCAATGAGGCTGGAACCACTCTCAAACATCCTGAAGCATTTCATGGTAATGTTAAAAATTTAAGTAAAAGGATAAAAATGAAAAATAAAGGAAAATGTCACTTTTACTTTAAGAATTTAACATTACCATGAGGGATGAATGGGGGCTTTATTCCCTTCATTCCTCAACCCTAACCCAAGGTGGACCCACCCCCAACAAGAAAATACACCAAACAATAAAAAATAAAAAATAAAAATAAAACTGATATTTTTAGGCCGCGCGGCGCACTTTTCCGAACCGCTCGACCATACGAAATGCGCTTCGGAGATTCCGAAACTGGAAGGCCACTTCGGGAATTTCCAGGAAGCGTCATTATCATTCCGAAACGCGTTTCAGAATGACGCTTCCGGAATTTCCAGGAAGCGTCATTATCGGTCCGAAACGCGTTTTGGAATTTCGGAACCGCGTTTCATGGAGGCGCTTCCTGTACGCATCCATACGGACCGCGTTTCAGGGGTTAGATCCGGGGGGGGGATGTTTCCTGCAACATTGGGATGAACACTTTCAAGTGTCTTTGTCAACCACTTTGGGGGATCTTTCTGAGATAGTTCAGGCTGCTTCGTTGATTGAGTTGGGACTAAATCAAGATTGAGTCTCCCAATTCTGTCAATCACATCACTCAAAGTATCATCCGTTGTTGGATTTTCATGCAAGGGAGGGAGTGCTTAAGAAGAAGATTCCACAGGTTGATCTAGTATAGGAATCCCCCCTTCAAGATGTGGACTATGATTATCAAATTCTTGAAATGCTTTTGCATTTGCGAATCTACCCAAGCGATCAAGTTGCCACTCAACAACATTGTCAGTTTTGGATGATTCAAGAAAGATTACATCTCTAGATACAACAAACTTTTTATTGTCTTCATCATAGAGACAGTATGATTTGGAGGTGTTTGAATACCCCAGAAAGATACACTTACGACTCCTTGAACCAAGTTTGTTTCTATTTACCTTTGGTATCAAAGCATAACAGGTGGAACTAAAGACCCTTAGATGCTTTACCGAAGGAATGTGTCCATACCACATTTCATAAGGAGTCTTGTTTCTAATAACATTAAATGGACATCTATTCTTTACATATACAACACATAGAACTGCATTAGCCTAAAACATCAATTTTACATTTTTGAAAAACATCATGGAGCGCACCATATTTAAGATTGTCCTATTCATTCTTTCATCTACTCCATTCTGTTGGGGATTATAAGGAACAATTGTTTGATGTTTGATCCCATGTTGGCAAAGATAGCTTTCAAATTCATTTGATGTGTATTCTTTTCCATTATCAGTGCGAATAGAGCCAATATGAGATTGTGCATCATTTTCAATCCTTGTATGAAAGTTCTTGAATGTTTGAAAAGCATCAGATTTGTTCTTCAATAAATAAACCCAACACATTCTAGTGTAGTCATCAATAAATGCCATCATATATTTATTTCCATTTGCAGAAGGAACAGGGATTGGACCACATAAATCTGAATGAATGAGTTCAAGTTTTCTATGTGATCTGGAATGTGAATCATGAAAATATTGTTTGCTATGGTTTCCAAGAATGCAAGCATCACATTGCTTAAGTTTCCTAGGAAGTGTAGGCAAAGCAGTAACATCATTTTTCTTCAACAAGCGGAGGTCATCATAGTTTAAGTGTCCAAATCTAGAATGCCATAACAAACTTGATGGAAATGTACTTTCTTCATATTGAGAATTCTATGAGAAATTTTGTACAGGAGCAGAGGTACCCTGCAGCGTGAGAACACTTTCTTCTTCTATCCTCGCATGACAAGTGAGTGGTCTGATGCTTTTCTCACCTCAAGCTTGCCATCAAACATATGAATGGAGTGTCCTTGCTGGCGGATGTGGACCAAGGACAAGTTTCTCCTCAGGGGGAGATATAAAACATGATGCAAAAGAAAGTCTGGAAGACCAGGCAATTTAAGCTTGATTGTGCCAAGCCCTAATGGCTTGAGTTTTGATTTATCTGCAAAGTATACTACTTCATCAACATTGTCAGTAAATTCTTCAAAAAAATCTCTTCTAAAAGTCAAGTGGCAAGCTGCTCCTGAATCAAGCAACCAATCATTTTTCCAAGAAGCAAGTGAAGCATTAAATAAGTCTTCATTTACTCCAATATTACAGTGTGCCACAACATAGTGAGCGGATTCAAGTGCTTTACCTTTCTCTTTGTCATTAGTTTTACCTTTAGGTTGGTTTCTTTCTTGCTCAATTCTATCCCAAGGCAACTTGCATGTCGATGCATCATGTGATCCATCTCTTTTGCAACATATGCAATGCAAATCTAACTTTTCACCTTGAGAGTGTCTGCCCCCCTACCTCTGAAATTTCTTCCTCTTCCTCTTTGACCACCTCTTCCTTTAGAAGAATCTTGAGCAAGATTCTTCTCTCTATGTGAAAGACACACAACCTCTTTAGAAGACTGAGGAGCTGTCTTCTTCCCAAAAGCTTTCTCTCTTTTGGCAAATTTTTTCACGAGGGAGTCAAAGGTAACATCTTTGAGGTTTCCATTTGCTTGCAATGACTCAATCTAATTTGAGTAAGTGGGAAAAATTGCCTTGAGAAAAGCTATCAGAGGAATGTCCAGTTCAACATTATTGACTTTGATATCATGCATAATAGATTTTACTTCTGATGGAAGAGCAAGAGGATCATCATTTTGTAATACAAGGTTGAACAATTTAATCATGAGTTGAACAAATTCAAGTGTAGAGTGTGAGTCATAGAGTTCCTTCAGTTTTTGTAAGGCTTCGAAACCATTTGAAAATGGCGAAATATGCTGACTCACCTCTTCATTTACTGATGTTGTGATCAATGCATAAACCTTGTTGTTCTTATTTTCCAGGCTATTTTGGCTCTTTGTCACCTTCTCCAACACACACTCCTTTCCACAACTCATTAAAAATGAAAGTGTGTTTGATTTTCTGCAACCATTCTGGATAGTTCTCCTTGCCAATGAGAACCACGCCAACAATAGATATCAGTGAATGCATTGTAAAACCTGTGTATTGTAAAAAAAAAACTTCTGGCAAAAACAATGCGCTTTTGATGCAAAAAAAAATTGCAGTGTAGTAGCAATATTCTAAATTCTTATGACAACCAAGAAACTAGTTGCAGTTTCTTACAAAACAGGGGCACAAAATCATGAAAGAAATTGTAACAAGCCAAAAAAAAATTCATAGGTCACATCTTCGAATCTTTGCAACTCAAAAACAACTCCTTATATACCCAAATCTCTCGTTCCAAAAGCCAAAAATGTAGTAATCTTTAGTCCAAGGACAAGACAATGGCAAACCACATTCAACAAGTTTTATCAAACTAATTCAACAAGTTTTGTCGCACTAATTGTTGAAACACTTGGAATTATCAAACCTTGCAATTTTTCAGAACTTTATGTTGGAGACCGTAATTTTCACTCTGCAATATCTTTGGCTTTCCAAGCAGAATCAACCTTTCCGACGGAATGCTAGCTCCCTCAGTGGCTTGGAGTTGGGAACCCACATGGGGTTGCTTGCCGCATTACAATATCAACTCTGCCAATTCTTTTATTGGCAACTCTATGCACAACCTCAACACCGTTGAAGGAACCTCCACTCCTCAAATTGACAGAATCAACGACTTCGAGAGGGACGTATTACTGTTGACAGCGTAGACAACGACAATGATTCCAATTCTACTCGTTGTGTGCACCAATCCTATGGAATTTATTTGCAGCTACAGGGGGGGAATCAGTGCATAGGAGATCAGATAGGCATGCTGCCGAGGGGATATGGAGGGCAACAGTACGTAGGAGAAAAGAGGTATGGGCAACGTTGAATGTTGAATAACTACCGGACTATGTGAACGTTGCTAGGCAAGGGAGTGAGCAGCGTATGGAGCGTGCTGCAAACAAGCTACAAAGGAACGCTGCTACCAGGTGAGGCAAGTTGTTTAGGCAGTGTTCAAGAATATGGCGACAAACAATGGCATTTGATTTTCAAACTTCAGAATATCTTCATGTACTGCGAATCCCGGTAGACTTGGTTCAAATAGCTGACAATTGCCCCTGAACAGAAGCACAACATAATCATAAATAATTTATTAGCATCAATCCAACTTCACTATCTCAAAAATAAATGACCGTATCTTGTCAACGTTCGGGCCAACGTTTAGGCAATGTTTAGGGCTAGCGTTTAGGCAGCGTTCAGGAATAAAAATGCATATGATAATGTATGTAAGGTGGGTTCAGGCCTCAGGAGCATGGCAAAGGTGTCATTTCTGCAAAATAGGCAGAACATAGGTAGGAGGGAGTTACAAGGGCAGATTGGAATGCTAAAAATGGAGATGGCTTTGATGGGTTCAAGCCTCAGGAGCATGGCAAAGGTGTCATTTCTGCAAAATAGGCAGAACATAGGTAGGAGGGAGTTACAAGGGCAGACTGGAATGCTAAAAAAGGAGATGGCTTTGATACCATGTCAGACCAAGAGATAACTCCTCAAAAATGAGATTGTATTATTCATTTAGGTTGTTAATTATTATATACAGGAGGGAGTGACTATTCAATTTCATCTCTTGATGACTCTCCATATACTCTATTATTTATTTACACTAATTACAGTTGTTCACCCAATCCCTATGATTAGGTGTCAATAGATCTCATTCAAAATCCAGCAGACTTATCAGTTTTTCAAGATTTCAAGATTGGGGAGATTGTAATGTTTCCATTGGATTTTTTCATGTATTAGGGTATGGAACTCGTATTTAATCAAGAGCACCAATCTCTCTATGTACCTTGATGTTAGTGACATTGGTTGTCAAACTCCTCTATCATGACCCTACTAAAAATGTACCCATCAATCTTGACCTGACATGCTATGTTTTTTCCATCTTATGTTAATGCTTAGAGGGTGATATTAATGACAAAGATCCTGATTTTCCAACAAAACTAAAAAATTATACATTTCTCGTTGCAACAAGAGACCCAAGCATTAGCAATAGATAATATATTTACTTGTCCTTTCTAGTTTCTAGAAGTTTTTATAATTGTTGACTTTTTCATATTTATTATGGTATTTTTTGTAAACAATATATGACAATCTAAGTTTGAAGTTGGCAATTATAACTCATTGGTAGTGAATTATGAATATGATGCTTCGTGAAAGTTGTTTCATTTCATTTCATTTTATAACATTTCATTTCATGTTAGATAATATTTGTTGTAATGGTTACACTAAGCTTACAAGTACAACTTTGGTGATCAATGATGATAAATGTTATATATTGAATTTTGAAAGCTTGAAACTTTAAGATTGATGAATCATGAGACTCAATATGTTGTATGTTACTATGTCACTGACTTGTGGACATGGTTGATGAAGATTATAACTTCTAGATCGTTGTTGTTATATGTTTCAATCTATGTTTTTTATGCTTTTTATATCTAATTCATCATTCTACATGATTTTGTTGACATATATGCATCACAATATAAAAAAAATCTCCTCGAATCGCTCCCAAACTGGGAGTTTCTAAAAATGTTGTTCCCGCTCCCCGTTTTCGCTTCCGCTCCCAAGTAACCTTGAACAAGTCTTCTTATTATTCTTCAATAGTTCAGCTGAAAGAGAGAGTACAAATATCAAATTAAATTGCCCAAAATAGTCAAGTCAAATCAGCAATCAACTACAGCCCTAACCAGAAAGTCAACGCAGCTCCAAAATGTCCTCCAAGCAGCTTAGTCAACAACAAATAAATTCAGCCTTCCAAGATGGTCAAATTCAGCCCAAAAAAGTTTGGTCAAACTAGTGAAAGGAGAGAGAAAACGCAGTTGTAAATTCTACAGTCAAATCTGAAGTTCATGTTGAAGTCAAACTATCGCAAACTCCTTGAAAAGTGTGCCAAATGCAGCCTTCAAAAATTAGATTTTTTCCCACAAGAACGAAGTCAATGCTGGTAAAAAGCACCTTGGTCAACGTTGTTCTGTTTTGCTGAAATTTGGCCAAGAAACAAACCCAGAAATTCATCCTCCTTTCACACGTGTGAAGTAGAGAAGGCTGCCTCCAAGCTGTATGAACCAATCAAGAGAGGAGAGAGAGAGATATGTGATGAGATGAGTGATGTCCAAATGAGAGAGAGGTCACTCCTATTTATACACTTCGTTGAAGGTGAGGAGACACATCTATTGGGCCTACATTTGACTAAGGCTGACCTTGACAATTTGTGCATGAGAGAGAATAAATTCAAAATTCCATTAATGCTTATCAAAATGAGATGGTCCTTTCAAAATTGGACCTCTCGAAAAGAGGAATCCAATGCAATAACCATCTCCATCATTTGGCCCTAGTTGCCAATTTTAACACTCCCTCTCAACTAGGGAGAATTCCACTTGCCAGTGCATCTATCATCATGCCATCCTGTCAACCTGTACCATCACTATCATCACTCCCCTTCTCTAGTCTCCTGTACCACCACTGTCATCACTGCCCTTCTCTACTCTACTCTACTCTAATGAACCATGAAGTAATAATGAAGAAGTGATTGAGAGTAAGTCATAAGAGCATACCACTCTCCACTGACAAAAGTCAATCCTAAATCCCAGATCAAGTTGTTTGAACACCATGCATCCTAGTCATAGGGAGTACGACAATACATGATGCATCCATTTGTAGTGCTATGGTCCCTAACCATCTTTTCCCAACTCATTGGCCAGATGAGAGGTACTTCCCATGAGTCCCAGACTCCATGGGTAGGATGTGCATTGGGGAATCGACAGGAGAAGGTGAATCACTCATCCTGCTCATATGCCATAGGAAACGGTGAACCACTCATCCTATGCATATGTCAATTGTAGGGGAAGGTGAACCACTCACCCTACATGCATGTGTCCAAGTCGGCAAAGGTGAACCACTCACATTGTATCTAATGCACCACTAGAGTAAGGTGAACCACTCACCCTATGGTCGCTCATAGCTTCAACAAATACCCCAAGCCCCCAAGAGCTCCCAGAGCTCAATGTCCAACTCATATGGGACCCTCATAGGAGGGTCGTTCCACAACTTCAATGTTGATTTCTAGTAGCATCGGATGTGCTCTAAGCCTCAAAATTTGTAGGGAGACTTGGACACATGTATTCCACAATACCCAGAAATTGTTTTGGGAAATTCCATCCGGAGACAGTTTTATTAAAATAATTAATTATTTTTTAATGGGTGCCTTAGTCTAAACTTAGGAAATTAAAATAATTAAAGGGTATTAATCAAACTATGGGTGAAACTTCTACAAGAAGATGAGGATCAAGCCAAAATGATCTGAACCATTGATTAGAATCTAATTTGGGTCGTTGGTTCTTAACTGAAGAATTATAAGAGGAGGCTTGATGGGAATTTAGAAAGAACATTATAGAGATATCAAGAGATCGAATTTCTCATAAAAGGAAGTGCAACAGTTGCTATATAATCGATTGACGAGATTTCTTGTAGTGAGGGGCAAGGATAGTTTTGTTGGAGAATTTCTTGATCCAGGAATACATCGTAGAGGAGGCATAGAGAGATTTGGAAGAGGCAGCGCAAAGGCTATGTTGGGCAGCATAGGTTGACGTAGAAGCAGCGCAGAGCCTACAGAGGGCAGCGTAGGTTGACGTAGAAGCAACACAGAGCTTGAGAGATCTGTATTTTGCTGGAGAAGTCGATTTTTGGAGCTACAAGCCAAGTTGTGAGACTGGGAGAGTAGAAGTCGAAGTCTCAGAGGCAAATCGATTTGCATAAGGAGTGACACAGTCCCCAAAAGCTGTGACGCAGGGCCTACGCAGAGGCAGGAAGAGACTAGCCATTCTGTGGCTGGATCAATCAGGATCTCCAGTGATAGTGCGAGGTATATCTCACTCATCTCTCTGTCAGTCATATTCTCTATATTGGATAGCCAGCAAGGCATCAAAAGATTGTATTAAAAAAACTACTGCTTTATAACACAAACCCTCAACTGTTGCATCACTTTTCCTGCGATGGATTGTTCCAGGGACATTTGTCCAAAAATAACGGTGTAATGTGTTGTGTATTTATTTCTTGCTTAGTTTCTTGTTTCCACATATAATTTTAAATGGTGAAGGCTATAGTGTATTAGTTTCGGTATTTGTTGTAGGAAGCAATAAATCATTTGTTCAGTAATAAACAAATAGAAAGAACTTAATCAGTTGTTGTAGTAGAAATTTGGGCTTCTAAATTTTCACATGGTATCAGAGCTGCAGATGAAGCAAGAGAGCAGAGTCGGAAGAGCCCAGCGCTAAAGAGGAGGGTCGAAGTACTACGTAGGCATCAAATCGAATCCCCAGAGGGATTGCGCAATCCAGGCCAAGAGGCCAAAATTTTCGAGGAAGGTCTCTCTCTGAGTCAGTTGACAGAGAGGTAAGACTTCCAAATCAAAGTTTGCCAGTGTTAGAGGGAGCAGCGCAAAAGCTTCAGCGAAGAGGAGGTTTCTGGTGAGACGCAATTTTCTGCAGCAGTTGTTGGGGCAGAAAAACATCAGAAGGAAGAAGAGAGACCCTATTGAGGGAATTCTTCTTCAAATGACTTCCAGCCAAGAAGTCTGAATTCTCATTTGCTGAGCAACAGTAGGGAGCAGCAGATCTTCTAACTCCAGCAGGGGGTGCATAGATCAACCCAGTAGTGCAGAGGAGAGAGGAGGCAAATCGACATTTCACTGACAAAGATGGCAGCTCATGGGTTGCAAGATCAAGATCGGTTGGAGGGTGCATCGAACTACGTGATCTAAAAGGCAAGGATCGCATGCCTTTTGGATGAGCATGATCTCAAAACCTATATCAACAGTGTGGTAGTTGTACCTACGAATCCAAATCCGCTCAAGAAGTACAAGGCCAAGATGGCGAATGCCAAGATATTGATCCTCGATGGAGTGAGGGATCATGTAGTGTGTCACATTGTCGGCAAGGATACTGCTCGACAGATGTGGGAAGCTTTGGTTATGCTATACGAAGGATCTTTCGAGCAGCGGAAGATGTACTTGGAGCAGAAAATGAGATCCACACAAATGCAAAAGGGGGAACATATTGATCCATTCTGGATGAAGCTTCAGGAAATCCGAGACTCGTTGGCAACTGTGGGGTCAACATCTCAGCCTACCGAGATGGCAAGGTTGGCCCTGAATTCAGTTTCAGAAGAATGGAAAGTATTTGTCCAGAGCATCTTGGGAAAAGAGAGATTTCCAGATTGGTAAGGGATGTGGGCCACTCTTCAGCAGGAAGAGATGAGGAGAGACTTAGTCAAGTGCAAACTTGATAGTAGCAGTAGCAATGGGACAAAGCCAAAGGAGGAAGAGAATGCAATTGCATCTAAGGGGCAACAAGAGCATTGGAAGAAGAAGAAAGATATTTCAAAGATCAAGTGCTTCCAATGTGGTGAACTTGGGCACTACACTACATAGTGTCCTCTCAAAAAGAAGGACAAGGATGAGAAGCATGATTCGAAGGCTGCATCCACAAAGATCAAGAACAAGGAGTTTTCCATGGTTACCCAAATACCTCTACGGGAAAGGTGGGGTGATCTAGAACAGTAGTTCGAAAGAACTACAGATGGGTAGATCCTGGAGGAGTCCGCCTCTTGGATCAATGCCTTGCTACAGGAGCCCAGGTCAGAAGTAACAAGATGGACCAAGATTAGTTGGTGCAAAGGAGTGCCGGAGTGACAACTGTAGTGGCTTGGAGCTCCAGAGACTGAGCAGCGCAGAGTAGAGTTGGCAACAGTGCAGAGTCAGCAACAACACAGAGGCTTCAAAGGGCAACGCAGAGACTAGCAGCAATCAGAACTCGAGCAACAGATGCATCATGTTGAAGACTTGTTCAATTATTTTGGATGCTTTTTGCAGATGCAGTGTTCGCAGTGGCAGTGCCAACAGCAACACAAATCCAAAACTTATGAGGGTTGCAGTATAGATGCAGTGTTGGCAGTGGCAGGGTCAGCAGCAGTACAAATGGAGCATTTTCACAGTAGTTGGTGGGCAGTAATGTCAAACATCAACAACACAGAGGGAGATGTGACAAAGCAGGGTGATGCTTCAGAAGGTTAAATTACTAGAGCACATTCCTCGCTAAGTTTAGTGTTGATTTCTGGTAGCATCAAATGTTCTCACACATGTATTCCACAATACCGAGAAATTGTTTTGGGAAATTCCACCCGAAGACAGTTTTACTAAAATAACTAATTAGATTTTTAATAGGTGCCTAAGTCTAAACTTAGGAAATTAAAATAATTAAAGGGTATTAATCAAACTGTGGGTGAAACTTCTAAAAGACAACGAGGATCAAGCTAAAATGATCTTAGCCATTGATTAGAATATAATTTGGGCAGTTGGTTCTCAACTGAAGGATTATTAGAGGAGGCTTGACGGGCATTTGGAAAGCACATTAGAGAGAGATCAAAAGATTGAATTTCTTAGAGAGGGCAGCGCAGCAATTGCTAGAGAATCGATTGAGGAGATTTCTTGCAGTGAGGGGCAAGGATAGTTTCGGTTGGAGAATTTCTTGTTCCCAGAATACATCGCAAAGGAGGCAGAGACTCGAGAGAGATACGAAAGAGGCAGCACAGAGGCTACGCTAGGTAGCGTAGGTTGACATAGGAGCAGCGCAGAGCCTAAGAGGAGATCCATATTTTGCTGGAGCAGTCAAGTTCTGGAGCCAGAAGCCGGGGTGTGGAACTGGGAGGATAGAAGTCGAAGTCTCAGAGGCAAATCGATCTGCAGAAGGAGTGACACAGTGCCCAAAAGTTGTGACATAGGGCCTACCCAGTGACTGGGCAGAGGCAGCAAGGGACTAGCCATTATGTGGCTAGATCAGTCAAGATCTCCAGTGATAGCGAGAGGTATATCTCACTCATCTCTCTGTCAGTCATATTCTTTGTATTGGATAGCCAGTAAGGCATCTAAATATTGTATTCAGAAAACTATTGCTTAATGATACAAACCCTCAGTTGTTGCACCGGTTTTCCTGCATTGGGTTTTTCAGGGGACATTTGTCCAAAAATAATGGTGTAATGTGTTGTGTATTTCTTTCTTGCTCAATTTCTTGTTTCCTCATATAATTTTAATTGGTGAAGGTTGTAGTGTATTAGTTTCGATAATTGTTGTAGGAAGCACTAAATAACTTGTTCAGTAATTAACAAATAGAAGGAAATTAATCAGTTGCTGCAGTAGAAATTTGGGCTTCCAAATTTTCTCATCCAAATCTCTCCCAAAAGGTTAAGAATTTTACCTTCCCCAAAGGCTTCATGACAATGTCTGCGACCTGCTCATCCATCCTAATGTGTTGGAGCCTTATTTCTCCCCAATATACCATATCCAAGATAAAATGGTATCTAATATCAATGTGCTTGGAGCGTTGAAAACAGGATTCTCTGTAAGGCGAATCCCACTCTGGTTGTCGGAGAAGATCACAATTGAAGAGCTTCCTCAACCAAACTACTTCACAACAGGCCATACTCGTAGCAATGTATTCGGCCTTGGTGGTGCTTAAAGCAACCGATTTCTGCTTCCTACTCATTTAAGTTATTGAAGCAGACCCCAAAGAGAAGCAGCACCCAGACATGCTCTTACGATCCACCACACTGCCAACCTAGTCAGCATCAAAATATCCATGAAGCAAGTTCTCGGCTGTGTATCTCAGTCCATAGTGGATTGTGCCTCGGAGATATCTCAAGAGATTCTTAGTAGCAATCCAATGAATGTGATGAGGCTCAATCATAAATTGACTCAACATGCTCACAACAAAGTATATGTCAGGACAAGGGTTGACCAAGAACATTAGGGCCTCCATAAGTTGGAAATACTCGGTAGGGTTCGCTAATTCTGGCCCAACAACACTTCCACATAGCTTCTTAAAGTTGAGTTCCATTAGAGTAGTCATGGACTTGCAGTCCACCATCCCACATCTCTCAAGTAGCTTCACAATGTATTTTCCTTGAGAAAGGAAAATCTCAACTAGATTTTGCTAGATCTCCAGCCCTAGTAAGTAATGCATCAGTCCAAGGTGCTTCATGTCGAATTTAGAAGCCAACTCCCTCTTGCATTGATGAATGAGAGGGTCATCACCTGTCAGAAAGAGATCATCCACATAAAGTACCAGAATGAGAGGTTTGTCCTTTTCAACCTTGGAAGTATAGGTTCGGGTCAACATCGCTCCTTGTAAATCCCAACTTCATAAGATAGCTATCAATCCTCTCATACCATGCCCTTGAGGTTTGCTTCAACCCATAGAGGGCTTTCTTCAACTTGCATACATGTGTCTCACGATCTTGAATTTTGAATCCCTCGGGTTGTTCCACATAAACTTCCTCTTTAAGCAAGTCATGCAAGAAGGCAGTTTTTCCATCCATCTGGTGTAGGCTCCAACCTTGCGAAGCAGCAAGGGCTATGATCGAACGAATTGTGGTATATCGAGCAGCTGGTGCAAATATCTCATCATAGTCTACTCCTTCCTTTTGAGAAAAGCCTTGAGCAACAAATCTAGCCTTGAACTTTTCAGAACTCCCATCAGTGTCGTGTTTGATCTTGTAGATCCATTTTGAGGTGACCACAAACTTGTCCTTGGGTCTAGGAATCACATCCCAAACATCATTATTCATAATTGATTCATACTCCTTGTTCATCGCATCCTTCCAAACTTTTTGTTTAACGGCATCTTCGAATGTACAACGCTCAGATTGTACAATGGTACTCATGGCAGCTAAGTACCCTTGGTACCTATTCGGCTTCTTGCTTTCACGAAATGTCCCCCTCAGTACAATATGTTTCTCAGCATGTTCAAGAGTATCTTTGAGCCACAAAGGTCTTTTTCTTGAAGTAGAGGGCACACTAGGAGGTGGATCAATGGGATCCATCAGAGCTTCCACATCGGACATCGATTCATAAGACAAAGGTTCATCTTGCTTTTTTGCATCAACATCATCATTGTCCTTCCTAGGATAGGAAGTTCTCAGACTTTCCTAAGAGCAGAATCTTCATTGAAAGTGACATCATGACTTAATTCCACTTCCCTTTGACTAGGCACATAGATTCAATATGCCTTCAAAGTTTCACTACACCCCACAAACATTCCTTTCTTCCCAAATGCATCTAGTTTATTTTCCTTTTCGGCACATGAAAATATACAGGAAAACCAAAAATTCTAAAATGAGAAACATCTAGTTTCTTACCGGTGAAAACTTCTTAAGTCCAAAGCTTGATGTGGGCATCTATTTTGAACATACACAATGGTGTTCGCAACTCCTCCCCATAAGAACTTTGGTATACCTTGGTCATGAAGCATGGTACAGGTGGCTTCTATGATAGTTCGATTCTTCCTTTCAGCAACACCATTTTGTTCAGCACTATATGTAGTAGTGGTCTCCCTCTTAATGTCAACTTCTCTACAATAATCTTTGAATTCATTTGACTCATATTCAATACCTATCAGTCCTCAATATTTTGATGTTCTTCCTTGTTTGATTTTTGACCAAGGCTTTGAAAGAGTGGAACCATTTGAACACTTCATCCTCCTTTAAGAAATAGATCCATGTTTTGCGAGAGAAGTCATCCACAAAAATAGCATAATACAAATATCCACCCAAAGGTGTCACGGACAACATACCTAATAGATCAGAATGGACCAATTGAAGAATATCGATGATTTGAGTTTCACTTGAGGGGAATGGTCCCCTTGTATTTTTTCTAGCTTCACATCCCTAACAAACACCTTCATGATCTAAGTTGAATTCGGACATACCTGTGACCATCTTCTTTACATCAGGTAAGGATTTGAAATGAAGGTGAGAAAATCTCCGATGCCATAATTCGGATTCAAGATAAGTATCACAAGTCATTGCTCCCAACGGACTTCCTCCAACCTAATAGAGACCTTCAACCCTGAATCCAAGAGCGAATGCATCTCTTGGGTTCCTTTTCCAAATATGAACCTTCCCATCAATGAATGTCACCTTAAAACCTTTATCTTCCATCGCAGAAATAGAGACCTTTCTCAGATCAAGTACATAGAACTTCTTGTAAATGAAGAGTTTGACCTTGATTTAAGTGAAGAGTAACAGTCCCAACTCCTTTCACGGGATAAGTGGCATTATCCCCAAGTATAATGTCCATATTCTTCTTCTTTTCAATCAAGTGAGAGAGAGCTTCTTTGTACCAAGTAAAGTGCTTTGAGGCACCACTATCAATCAACCAATGATCCAATGTATTCGGAGGAGACGCAATGGTAAGGGTAGAAATAGGATAAAATTATTTTTGTTTTACAACATTAACTTCTTCATGCCTAGAGTTTCTCAACTTCTTGGGAGGACGACCATTACCATTTCGAGCAACAAAAGCATTCCTCTTTCCTTTGTTGTTGAACATGTTGTTCCTTTGATTGTCATTGCCCTTGAAGTTATTGTTATTGTTGTCATCATCTCTTGGAGTATCCTTCTTGTGAGGACATTCTCTAGCAAAGTGGCCAAACCTGTTACAATTGAAGCATCTTCCTTTTCTTCCTTCTTTGAATCCCGTCTTGAACCCTTGACCTTGATTTCTTGGACCGTTCTTCCTTTCAGAACGAGCACAGAAGGCGGTAGGATTGGATGGATTCTCCTCTATCCATCTTGCTGTATTTCAACTTGTTCTTGAGAAAGAGAGCTTGATTTGAATTATTTACTTTGAAGTTTGAACATTCCAACCAGCTTGTCATACATCTCCTTAGATGTTTCCAAATCAGAAATATAGGCAACCAAAGACTTGTGAATAGAATCAACAATAATTTTCTTAGATTTAACCTCACATTTCTTGTACTTTGTGTAGTAGCAGATGCATTTGAAGGAGGCTCCACTACTCTTCCTTTGACATAGTCCATAGCATCATTTTCTTCCAATGTCAAATCTAGAGACATCTTCCATGTATGATAGTCAAATTTGTCCTTAAGCTTGTCCTCGGATTTGAAATAAGATGTAGTCATCATTGGGACTAGTTCCAAGTCCTTGTCCAACAGCTTCCCTTAGTGATTGTTTTTCCTCACTCTTGCTTGGGCTTTGTCTTCACCTAAGCTCTAATTCCATGTTAGTTTTAGATGACAATGGTATGTTCTATGCTTTAGCACAATTTACTTCAATGTTCCTTAAGCAGCCCAGTGACAATTTCCAATTATATCCAATAGCAATCACATTAACTTAAACACATTGATAGTAAACGTATATAGAACATAAAAACATGTGCAGAGGACAAGCCAAGGCAAGAGGACACAAGATATGGAGGATGCTAGGAAAAAAACCCCGATGTGGGGAAACCCGATCAAATCTTCTAATTATTCTTCAATAGTTCAGTAGAGAGAGAGTACAAATATCAAATTAAATTTCCCAAAACAGTCTTGTCAAATCAGCAGTCAATAGCATTCAAGTACAGCCCTAACCAAAAAGTCAACATTGGTCAAAGCAGCTCCAAAATGTCCTCCAAGCAGCTCGATCAACAGTAGATTAATTTGGGCTTCCAAGATGGTCAAAGTCAACCAAAAACAATTCGGTCAAAACTAGTTGAAGGAAAGAGAAACATCACTGTAAATTCTGCAAAGTCAACGCTAAGTCAACCCTGGTCAAACTATCCCAAACTCCTCGAAAAATGTGTCAATAAATGCGGCCTTCAAAAATCAGATTTCTACCCACAAGAAAGAAGTCAACGTTGATCAAAAGCACCTTGGTCAACGTTGTTTTATTTTCCTAAAATTTGGCCAGCAAAAAAACCTAGAAATTCGTCCTCCTTTCACACGTGCGAAGTAGAGAAGGCTGCCTCCAGGTTCTACGAACCAATCAAGAGAGGAGAGGGAGTGATATGTGAGGAGATGAGTGATGTCCAAATGAGAGAGGTCACTCCTATTTATACACTTCATTGAGGGCGAGGAGACACATCTATTGGGCTTCATGAGCCTAAATTTGATTAAGGCCGACCTTGACAATGCATGAGAGAGACTAAATTCAAAATTTCATTTCTGCTTGTGAAAATGAAATGATCCTTATATAAAAATTGGACCTCTTGAAAAGAGGAATCCAATGCAATAATCATCTCCACCATATGAGTTGTCCTAAGGTGGAATTTGGCCCTAGTTTCCAATTTTAATAGGAGGTCTATGTCTAGGTTGAAGAGTTTCAAGAAAACTATTGAAGGAAGAGATTTGACTGGGTTTTCCCCTAGATAGGGGTTTTTCCCTGGGAAACTGCCTACATATTGTGTCTTGTGATCTTCATATACATATAATTTGGTAATTTCTTGATGAAAGATAATATAACAAATAAGTAATAGAAGCCAACATAATTCACAAGTAATTATCAAGAAAGAGAAATATAACCCTAATTCTATTAGCATTGATTTATCAACATGGTATCAAAGCTAGGTTCAAAGAAGATTGAAGATCACTTCATTGGCTTGAAGGAAACGATTGCTCCCTCTATGATAAGAATGGGATTCAATACTTCAGGAAGCTAGATTAAGAAGATCTTCTACTACTTATTTAACAAGGTCAAAAGTGAAGGGTTTTTAGCTTCACTTACAGGTTCACTTAATGATGATAATGCATGGATCATTTTTGTGTAGCATCAAGGTATATGACAGGGGAAAGTAAACAAATTCAAACTCTATCAAAGGAACCATCTTCTCATGTAGTGGAATTGGGAGACAACAAAAGCTATGTTGTTAGAGACTTGGGATCAACATCTTTGAAGTTGGAGAATGGAGCTAACCTAGATCTCAACAACATACTATATGTTCCAGGTTTGAAAAAGAATTTGCATTCAATTTATTTCTTAGAAGATAAAGGGGATAGAGTTGCTTTTGTTCATGGAAAGGTCTTGGTTTGGGGAAAATATTCAAGTATTGATAAGGCTAGGGTTACTGTAATTCGTGAAAGAAGCATATATAGAGCCATTACACCACCTCCTCAAGCCCTAGTTCATATGGAAATCAATTCCATTGAGCTATGGCATAGAAGATATGGTCATCTTCACTACAAGGTCATTCCCACTCGTAATCAACTAGTTCATGGAATCCCCAATATCAAAGAAGATCTTGAAGGAGTTTGGAAGGGATGATCTTTGGGAAAACATACAAGAAAACCATTTTCAAATAGTGAAACAAGGTCTAAAGAAATACTAGACATCATTCATTCTGATGTGTGTGGGCCTATGTCTGACAAATCACTTGGAGGTCATCTTTACTATGTGACATTCATTGATGATCATTTTAGAAAGGCTTGGCTCTAACTTCTCAAGAAAAAGGATGAAGTATTTGAGAAATTCAAGGAGTTTAGATATGAAGTGGAAACCCGAACAAAAAGAAAAATAAAGGCTTTGAGATCCGACAATGGTAGGGAATACACTTATAAATAATTGATTGCATATTGTAAAAAAGTAGAAATTAAGGAGCTTATTGTTCCCTACTATCCCAAACAAAATGGAGTGGCCGAAATAAAGAATAGGACAATTAAAGAAGGTATATGAACAATGCTACTTGATCAAGACTTCCAAAATTTCTATGGGGAGAAGCAGCGATGACAACGGTATAGATTCAAAATAGAAGTCCTCATAGAATTCTTGAAATATGACACTTGAGGAAGCATTCACAGGGAAGAAGCCAAGTGTGGACCATCTCTGAATCTTTGGGAGTTCTACCTATATCCACATTCCAAAGGACAAACGAAAGAAGTTAGATTCTACAAGTGTCAAAGGGATATTCATTGGCTATAGTCTCTCCTCAAAGGCA
Organism: Pinus taeda; assembly: GCA_000404065.3. NCBI lineage: Eukaryota > Viridiplantae > Streptophyta > Pinopsida > Pinales > Pinaceae > Pinus > Pinus taeda. Next base: position 18,217 of record APFE030524054.1, on the reverse strand, counting down.
TATAGAATCTACATCAAGGAAGGAAGACATAATGAAGTAAGCAAGGACGTTATATTTGATGAAAATCATGCCTACAAAAAGTCCAAGGACATTCTTATTGATTTTGATGACGAAGATCTCACCAATATTCGAAGAAGAATTTCAACACGACAATCCATCTACAATCCAAGAAGAAGAAGGACCAAGTGAGCCTATTCAACCTGTGATCATACCAAACACAAGGAAGAGGCCAAATTCATTAAAATCCACTCTTCAAGATGTTGAAGGACATTGAGCTACAAAAGGAACCTTTAGAGGGAGCAAAATACCGAAAATATATTCTGGATATGCTACATATATAACAAAACTAATTGAAGCTGAACCATCTACATTTGAAGAAGTTGCTCATCAAGAAGTATGGAATAAAGCTACGCAGGAAGACTATCAATCCATCATGAAGAATGGGGTTTGGGAAATCGTTCCTAGACCTAGTGACAAATCACTTGTCACCTCCAAATGGATCTACAAGATCCAGCACGTTGTTGATGGAAGTATAGACAAATACAAAGCTAGATTTGTTGCAAGGGGTTTCTCTCAAAAGGAAGGCACAGATTATGAAGAAACCTTTACACCTGCTGCAAGGTATACTACCATTAGATCTTTGGTTTCAGTAGTTGCTACAATGAGATGGAATAGCCATCAAATGGATGTGAAGACAACAATTCTGAATAGGACCATCGATGAGGAAGTATACATTGAGCAACTCGAAGGCTTTGAATTAAATAGCAAAGATACTCATGTATGTAGACTCAAGAAGGTCCTATATGGTTTTAAGCAAGCTCCTAGGGAATGATATGCAAGAATAGATGCATACCTTCTAAGAATTGGGTTCATGAGAAAGTTTTGTTGATCCAAATCTCTACATCAAGGTTGTGGATAATGAGTTAGTCATTATTCTAATATATGTGGCTGATATATTCATTAGAAGTGTGTAACGAAGAATATAAGAATGCAAGAAGATACTGGCAGCCGAATTTGAGATGAAGGATGTCAGGCCAGGAGTAACTCCAGAAAAACTAATACATTTATTCGTTTAACCAGCTATCTAATATATACAAGAATGTGATTGT
>APFE030524054.1:0-12443 GCA_000404065.3 Pinus taeda | reverse complement strand
GCTTTAAAAAATGATTTTGATATGGAGAAAAAAAAATCATTCAAAATTCTGCTACGCCATTATTGATCATACATATATCACCATATATATATATATATCTCTGCACAAAATGTTTGAGCGCTTGCTGCCACTGTAATATATATATTGCTGCTAGAATGGAAGGCAAAAAATTATCTAGTCAGGCTTCAAACTCACTATTCAACGCTTCAAACACTGGCTTCAATCAACGCTTCAAACACTGGCTTCAAACTCTGGCTTCAAACTCTCTATTCAACGCTACAACAATAAATTTTACAGACAAGAAGACTTGTCTCTGTGAAGAGGAGAACAAAAGTAATATATGCATTTATCGATTTCATCTGGAGTCCATCTCACACAACTTTAGAGGGGCTCCTCTACAGATTCGGCATCAATCCTACACGAATTACCCAACTGTATAAAAGAAAGATGTAACATATTTCATTTGGACTATGCATATAATTTTGTGTTTTCGAGCAGAACATGGATAAATACGGCATTCCCTGGAACTTTTACAAACCAACAGTTGATTGCAGATTTCTTTCTCCAGAGACACCTATTATTTTGAATATGGTGCTTCTAAAGTTTCTCAACCATTTCTGGAATCTTCAGGGATCTTGGCAGTCAAGTAACTCTTCAACCACACGAAGGTTCTCATTGCAGGTTTCATACCATACGCAATCAACCTCCCAAAATACCATACGCAGGTTTCATACGCAGGTTCTCATTGCAATTCTCATACCATACATTCAGGCGTGTCAAATGTTACATTCAGAATACCATTTCTCATTGCAGGTGTTACATGCAATTCTCATACCAGACCTTTAGGCGTGTCAAACGTTACATTCAGAATACCATTTCTCATTGCAGGTGTTACACGCAATTCTCATACCATACATTCAAGCGTGTCAAACGTTACATACCTTGTCAGGGTAAATAGTACGCAGAGAATAACGTCTCATTGCAGGTTCTCATACCAGGCAATGCAGAATTTGCAGGTTCTCATGTCAGGGTTCAACAGAATTTGGCGCTACTACTATCAGCACAATTCCTCCAACTGAGCCAGCAATTATACTCTTCAGAAAAAGAGTCTTCAGGAAGCGTGCGCTTCATTCATGTATGCAGCTTCAGGTGTGGGACAGAGGAGCAGAAGGCAGGCAGGAGTTACAAGGTTAAAAATAGAACCTGGGACCTGTGCTCTGATACCATGTTAGGCCAGGAGTAACTCCAGAAAAACTAATACATTTATTCGTTTAACCATCTATCTAATATATGCAAGAATGTGATTGTTCAGTTCGATGACTGTTCACATTCAGTTCCCCAATCACTGAGGATTAGGTGTCAACAAAGGATCTGGGACTAATGCACTATTACCTATGTCTGGAAGTATAGCAAAAGCCTAGGGAGATATATATAGGGAAAGGAAAATATATCATCAAGTTGTTGCATAAATTTGGGATGATGGATTCCAAGCCCATGACTACTATGATCACCAATCTCAAGAATTTGAGAAGCTCTGACTCAAGCCTCATAGATCCTACCTCCTATCTTGGTGGGTTCTCTAATGTATCTGGTAAATACTAGGCCAGATATATGCTTTGTTGTGAACATTATGTGTCAATTTCAATTGGAGCCTCATCATGATCACTGCATAGCTGCCAAGCATATATTAAGATATCTTGTGGCACTATACATCACTTCCTAAAGTATGATAGCAAGGAAGTCAAACTGATTGGATTCACGGATTCTGATTGGGGTGGCAGTGAGACCGATGGAAGAAGCACTACAACCTAAAGTACAATATCAAGGAATTCAAACTGATTGGATTCACGGATTCTGATTGGGGTGGCAGTGAGACCGATGGAAGAAGCACTACAAGTGGATGATCTCATGGATGAGTAGAAAGCAAGATCTCGTTGCTTTGAGTAGTGCTAAATCAGAGTATGTGGCTGCATGTGAATTAGGAAAGGAGGTTGTATGGTTGAGGAATCTTCTCACAAATTTGTTCAGGAAGCCTTTAGATCCTACTGCGATAAACTGTGATAATCAAAGTTGTATCAAGATGTTTGGAGATCTCGTGTTTCATGCTAGGACGAAGCATATCAACAATAAGTTCCACTACATTAGGAACTTGGTGCTAGATGGAATCAAGAAGCTATAGTATGTCCCGACAGACAATCAGGTAGCTGATATACTAACAAAGTCTCCTCCTAATAAGAAGTTTGAATATCTTAGAAGCATGCTTGGTTTAGTTGATATTGTTGATCTTGTTGATGATGATAAAATTTTGGAAGAGATTTGTTGAGGCTTTGTGTGTGAGACACATTGCCTAGGAGGACATCTGACTAGCACTATGTGTTGATGTCTAGATCCCGAAGTAGGGATGGTGGAGTTGGTCATGGATCTCTGACCTCAGATACACACCTAGATCCCTGGGTTGATGGTTAGCAAGTAAGCCTTATGGTACCTAAAGAGGTTGAAAGCTTAGTCCATCTTAGTCTTAGGATAGATTGCACTACTCAGGAATCTAGTCCATGGCATTATGAGTGCCTAAACCGTTAGAGGACCTTGGATAGATTGCCCTAGTCAGGAATCTAGTGCATGGCATTGCGGTGCCTAAACTCTTCATAGTTCATATGGTTTGTGATTTTCCTTGTACTTGTATATGTTATTATGAATACCTCCCTAGTTAAGAGGGAGTGTTGAAAAATGTAACTAGGTTTAGTCTTCATAAATGTAATGAGTCATTATGTAAAGTACTTGTCAAAAGAATGAAAAAAAGAAAAAAAATTATTATTATCACAATGACTTATTAAAGCATGGGTTTCATGCTTGGGTCATCATGTTTTAGGTCAAAGTCCCCATTGAGGACTTTTAGGATTTATTCAGAGTCATTAGAGTCATTGTCCATTTAAAGAGACCCTTCTTAGGCTTTTGATTCATGTAAAAAGACATTATTGAGTCAAATTAGGTATTTGACACCTCCACACCAAGTCTCCCTCAAGGAGATCAAGTCGGCCTCAAACAGGGCAATTCGACCTCACCTCAAGCCTATATATACAAGGAGATCGAATTCATTCGGAGCACTCCCTCACTCACTCTCAAGTTCAATATCCAGAAGAAAGAGCTGGAAAAGTGCGAAGAAGGAAGAGGAGGCTAGAAGAAGTGCGAAGTTGGAGAAAGACAAAATCAAAGTTTTGGGCTATCTCTCTCTCTCCTTTAGGTTTCTCTAGAAGATTGAAGATTTTTTGTCTAGTCAAAGTTACTGCTGCTGCCATCTGGGTCAAAGTGTTGCTTCTTCAAGGTCGAAATTTTGGGTCGAAGTTACTGGAAGAGGAGGATGACTTGGTGGTTGGAGGAGGTTTTTGTCTACATTAAATAGTCTCAAGAAAACTATTAAAGGAAGAGATTTTGATTGGGATTTCCCCTAGATAGGGGTTTTTCCCTGGCAGAGTGCCTACTTCTTGTGTCTCGTGTTTTTGTGATCTTCATACACACATAATTTTAGTAATTTCTTGATGAAAGATAATATAACAAATAAGTAAAAGAAGCCAAGATAATTCACAAGTAATCATCAAGAAAGAGAAATCTAACCCTAATTCTATTAGCATTGATTTCTCAACATGCCCCTCTACGATCCCCTTCTAGGAACCCTGCTAGTTTGAGCGGTAACAATCCCATTTGGACATTTGAAAGACAAATAAATCAAATTTTATGTGTCAAAAGCCCATGAGATCTTCAAGTCAACCCTCCTTAGATAAGTCGGCCTAGTCCCATTTGGACAAAGAAATTAAATTGTATTTGTGTCATAAGCCCACGAGATCTTCAAGTCAGCCCTCCTTGGACAAGTCAACCTACAGGCACCTATTCAACCATCCTATACAGCTATATATAAGAGTCAAGTTCAACATCTTGGATTCGTTCATTCATGAACACGATCTATCAATTTTTGCACCTAGACAAGAAGAAGAAGGCTGAAATCAAAGGAGAGAGAAGGAAGTCAAAGTAGAGAGAGAAATCAAAGGTTTTTTTCCCTATTTCAGTTCACATGTGCAAATATTTTGAGGTATTGCAAGGCCGAAAATCTTTATTTTGACCACATTTGAAGTAGGTTGACCAACATTGACTTTGACTATTGGAGGGGCCTTAGAGGAGGGTTTGACTTTGTAATATTCCCAATTTTGATTTTTCATCTGAGGTGGTTAGCAAGGAGACTTGGGATGGTGCTAAGAATAGCCCAATTGTTAAAAATGGCAACTAGGGCCAAACTCCATGTGGGTCATCTTATTCATGGCTGATAATATTTTTGTTAGATTCCTCTTGTCGAGAGGTTTAGGAATAATCTAAAGATCATCCAATTCCGATAAGTATTTATGGAGATATGAATTTATTATGATTATGGAAATAATTATCAAGCCCACCAGCAACTCATGTAGGCTCAGAAGCCCAACAGTCGCATCTATTCAATCATCAACAGTTGTGTACAAATACAGGAGGTCTTTTCCTCATTCAGACTCACTGAACTCATCACATCTCTCTCTCTCTCTCTCTCTCTCTCTCTCTCTTGCGCAGAAAAGAGGCTATTCTCCTACTGCACAGAAAGACACTGTTCTCTCACATGTGTGGAAGGAAGACGCAGAATTTAGGGCTGCAACTGCAGATCAGAAGTTTGACCAGCATTGACCATCAGACTCCCTCCTCAGAACTGCGTTGTAGGTGAATCTGGATCTCCTTTGAAGGCCACATTTTTTGGTGAAGAAATCAAGCCGATCCGACGATCAGTTTGCAAGATATTGTGTAGATCATCTTCCGGATTCATCACATTAGGTTTCTTGTTGATTGACATTTCAAACCAGCAACAGTGGTTCATCTTCAGGATGTGAAAGATTATTGAAAGACTAGTCTTATTATTCAGTTTAATATATAGATGTATGAGATGCATTGCCGACATATATTAGAATTTATTAAATTATTATTCAATTATTCTATTATGTTTTGTTATTTTAATTATATTTAAGATATTAGGGATTAGAATTATTATTAAATTATTATTTTATTATTGTTTTACTTTGTATTTTATTAATTTTAATTATATTTCTTTTAGTTATATGTTGCAATAATTTATTAAGGTTAATACATATTACCCTATTCTATTTGTTTTAATTATTTTATTTTATTAATTTATTAAGGCTAATACATATTCCCCTTCTTATTCTAGTTGTTTTAATTATAATTTAATTATTCTATTATGTTTTGTTATTTTAATTATATTTAAGATATTAAGGATTAAAATTATTATTGAATTATTATTTTATTTTTTTTCTCGACAAATGCTAATTCTATTAACTGTAAAACTAAGTAAAAATACAAGGGGGCGAGGCTTCGGGAATCATCCTCCGAGAGCACTCAGAACACCATAAACTATCCCTTGTGAGGGAACCAGATACATAAGCAAGAGAGCAGATATAGCCACGAGGAATTAACCACAGAAACATGAAGAGGAGGTGAAAACTGTTTGTTTAGAGCATATAACCAGAACATGAGACCATGACACTGCACAAAATTCCAGAAGATTTTACCAATACTGAGCAACATATAGAAAATTAAGACCGCCTGTCTAAAGATTCTCGGCCTGAGCTGCTTCCATAATCGCTTGAGCTTGATCATGTTAGATTTCCGGAAAACCAAAATGGGGTGGGCCCAGATGGCCTCAAAATTCTGCATCCTCACGCTGAGGTTCCTCCACCACCGGACAGGCATAATCCTTCCAAGCATCATCATGTCCCACGTCTTCGTCGCCTGGGTGCTTCATCAGGGGGCGTGTGTCACTATCCATCTCTTCCAAAATTCTCGAGACAACGGTTTCCGGAGGCCGAGAGGTACTGGGAGCCTCGCTCCTTTCAAGCCTCTTCCCCTGATCTTTCTCCAGACTTTTCCCTGCAGTAACCTATCTGTTGCTTTGACTGCTGGCCTCTCTGAAAGCTTCCAGTGGAGGCTCAGACATCAGGTGCACCCGAATTGGAGGCGGAGCTTCTTCTTCAGAGAAGAGAATGGTGATATTGGCAGTGATTACAAATCTATTCAAATTGCTCTGAAAAGTGAAATGAGATGTTTGGAACCCATGAGACGGAATGGGATTGTGAGCAGGATCCACAGAGCTGGGAGTCGGTCGTTTTCCCCGCCCTCCCCAACTTCCCCCAGAGGGACTCCCCATTCTGCGGCGCACCATGATGAAGGGAGTCCACGGAGGCCGAGACTGGATGGTGATTAAACACTCCCAGGGGAAAGCAAAATCCAGAGAGAGGTTACACAACACAGAGACCAACTTGAGACACAGAAGGCGGGCCTGTAAATGCCAGGAAAGCGATGCAGGAAAAGAAGCAGGGGAGGCTGAAAGCTTACCAAAGTTTCCAGATACCAAACCGCTATCTAAACGCCAAACATTCCCAAGCCAAAGATGAACATGAACAGAATACACAGAAAACTGACCGTTGTTTGCAGAGAGCAGCCAGGCTCCGAAACCCACTTTCGGCTTTGACCAGAGACATGAAGGTAGGGCGCTTACAGTGGAGAGAAAATTCATGAACGCCATGGATAAAATAGCCGAAGCCATACCTTGAATCTTTTGCTCTGCAATTGATCCGCCAAGAACCGAATGAGCCTCTTGAATGTCACACACTTCAACCAAGTAAGTTTGTGGAGAGTCGCGCGGGTCTGCATCTAGCAGTACCAAGCGCCTCCATCTGTCCTGTGAACCATTTAAAGCACATTGAATTCACCCGCATCCGGGTTGAATTATTATTTTATTAGGGTCATAGTTGTATTAATTTATATTCTCTCATTTATGTTTTATTGTAATTGTTTTACTTTGTATTTTATTAATTTTAATAATATTTATTTTAATTATATGTTGCAATTATTTATTAAGGCTAATACATATTACCCTAGTTGTGGGATTTTATAGTTAACATATTTTAAATTGTCTTGTTAAATTTTATTTTAGTATGGTCATAATTTATTTTTAATTATAATGGATTAAATCATTTTTATTTGTTCTTGGTTAATTAGAGGAGAATTATAGTTAGGGAGGGTAAATTTGGATGATAGGATTGGAATCCAGTTTTCGCTTGTGGTCCATTTGTCGTCTCTATTGAGGTTATTAGGGTGCTTGCTAATTTCTATGGCTTCTCTGAATTTCCTTGTGAAGTAGTGATCACTTCTAGCTAAGATGCGGGTATCTTTTATACAAATTTGGTGCTTAGTTTTATCAGAATGTTCAGCTAAAGCTGATGATTTGGATCGATTATGTTTAATGTCAGCTCAGTGTTCCTGGATTCTTGTGTTAAAGGATCTCCCAGTCTCACCTGCATAGGGCTTGCCGCATGAGCATGGAATTAAGTAGACACCCTTGTGACATTTAGGATCAATTTTGCCTTTAACAAGATTAAGGCAGCTATGGATAGTCTTTAAGGGTTTGAAGGTGGTTAGAATTCTATTCTTTTTTAGGATGCGGGAGATTTTGTCTGTAGTCCCTAGTATGTAAGGGAGGTTGACTTTTCCTATTATATTATCAAACTTTTTATTTCTATTTGGTCGAGTGCTTGCCTTATTTATGGCTTTGACAACTTGATGTTTGTTGTAACCGTTTTTTAGGAAAAACTTTAATAAGGTGTTCTTTTTCTTTTTCTAGGTGTTCCTTGTCAGAGATTCCGAGGGCTCTGGTTGCTAATGTGTTGAGGACTCCTAGTTTGTGGGTTGGGTGATGATGTGAGGAGGCATGTAAATATTGTTCGGTGTGAGTCTTTTTTCTATGTACCTGGTGGGATATAGAGCCATCATCATTCCTAGAGATGAGGATATCAAGGAAGGGGAGGCTTTTGTTGACCTCGACTTCCACAGTGAATTTTATGGAAGGGGATAAATTGTTTAGGTGTTGTTTGAAGGTTTCTAGGGTTTCTCTTCCATGAGGCCATATGATGAATGTGTCATCCATATATCTTTTCCACAATTTAGGTTTTAGGGGTGAGGTCATGAAGGCTTTGTTTTCAAAGTCCTCCATGAATAAATTGGCAATAATAGGCGACAAAGTCGACCCCATGGATGTTTGTTCATAAACATCTTCCATGAAGCTAAAAAAGGTTGATCTTAGGCAAATTTATATGAGCCTTGATGTGTCAGGATCTATCAGTTTGCAGATGACCTCCATGGAATCATTAATGGGGATATTGGTATATAGCAAGGTGACATCAAAACTAACCAAAATGTCATTTTGATCAAGTTTGATGTTCTTGATTTCTCCAATGAATTGGGTCGATTCTTTGACAAAAGAGTCTGTGTTTCCCACTAGAGGTTTTAGTTTTCTAGCTAGGTGTTTTGCTAGGTGGTATGTGGGCCCATTAATGGTGTTTACTATTGGCCTAAGAGGGATGCCTTCCTTGTGAATCTCTGGAGCTCCATAGATTCTAGGTGTATATGGATTGTTAACTATGAGCGTTTTGTTGTCTTGTATCTTACTTGTTTTGATTAGGTTGCATACTTTTTTGGAGATCATGTTTAATGGGTTTTTATTGAGTTTTCTGTAGCAGCCACTGTTGTTTAGATGATCTAGCATTTTTGCGTTGTAGTCACTTTTGTTCATGATAATGGTGGCTCCTCCTTTGTCTACTTTCAACACTACAATATCAGGGTTGGAGTTCAAGGTTTTGAGAGCTAGATACTCATGTTTGCTGATGTTGCTTTTGGGGGGTTTTGATTTCCTAAGAGTGATGGAACAGTCTTGTCTGATTTGTTCTTTTATGGTGTCAGGAAGGTTCTTGATGCCATATTCAATATTGCACAGAATGTCTTCAACAAGGATCTTGCGAGGGGTGATGGAGAAATTTAAACCTTTTCTTAATAAGTTCAGGATGTGTTCATTTAGTTGGAGGATAGATAGATTTATGACCAGATTGTCGTTGTTATTCTTGGGGTTTTTAGTATTATTGGTACGTGACGTAGGTTCAATATTAATGTTATTGGCTTGTGGCTGAAGTTTGAGTGCAGTTGCTTTCAATGTTTGGTGCATTGTTGGATGCTTGGGGTTGGGCTGCTTATTATGAGGGCTGATCCAGGTTGTGAGGGCTTGGGTGACGGTGTGGAGAAGTGAGCCATATGCTGTGTGGGAGATAGTGTCGTGTTGTGCGTAGCTCTCAATGGGTGGTGCATTGTTGGATGCGTAGGGGATGGGCTGCTATTTTGAGGGCTGATCCGGGTTGTGGGGGCTTGGGTGACGGTTTGGATGAGTGAGCAGTTTGCTGCGTGGGAGGTAGCGTTCCATTGTGCGTAGTTAGTTGTTGGAGTCCGTGTTTGCTACGTGGGAGACACTGTAGTTAGTTGCTGGAGCTACGTGGGTGGTATATTGTGGGAGTATGTTGTTAAGAGCAGAGGCGTAATGCTGGAGTGTGGCAGTTGTTGGAGCTCGAATGATTGCGTGGTACTGTGGGTTGTGTGCTGAGTGAGTGTTGTTGAAGTCAACATGGGATGGGATGTATACGTAGGTTGGAGCATGGACGCATTGTTGGAGCAGTGTTTCGTTAATTGCGTGGGAGACAGTGTACGCTGGGAAGGATGTGTACGCTGCAGGGACGTATTGCAGTAGCCCTGTTCAGGAATAGACTACACGGTCTGTGTGTTGTGGGGTGTGTGTTGAGTGAATTGCAAGGGCGTTGGGTTGCATATTGTGGGAGTCGATGTTACGATTGATGGTTTGCTGAGGGGTGTGTTCTGAATAGAGGAAAGGGGCGTGTTGCGCTATGTGGATTTTATTGTTACATGGTTGTTGTGGAGAGTATCGTTGTTGGGAATTGCGTTTGTTGTTAGGTATTTTGTGGGTGGGTATCCAGTGTTTTCTGAAGAATTGTTATTGTTATTGACAAAAAGATTATGACTGATAAGAAATTTTAATGAGAAAATCTGTGAAGCATTGATTTTAGAGTGAGAGATGGAGTTAGGTACAATGTGGGCGGTTGCTTTTTTATCTAAGAGTATGGTGAATTTTTGAGATTGTTTAGTGCTTGTTAGTTGTTCCAGCCTAACAGCTTTTAATGTCGAAGCCGAGTCAATTAATACCCATAACTTTGGTTTGATTAAATTAGCTAAAATTGTATGAAGATTATAAGTTTTTTGGGATAAAGAGCTGAGTTCATACCTAGTTTTCTGATTTTGCTTCGAATAAGAGCAATGCTAGCTTTAATGAATATTTGATTATTGTGTTGGCTTCTAAGAGAATGATTGATTTTGGCAAAGGTTGGAATAATTGATGAATCTTTGCATCTCTTTAAGAATGTAAGATCAGTCTTCTTTTCGTTAAGAGCAATCTGTATCGTTCAAATTTGTGAACTTTCATTATCTCCCTTCTGTACTGGGTGAGTATTTTTTCTTTGAGGATTTTTAAACTTCATAATTGTGTAGATCATCTTCCGGATTCATCGCATTAGGTTTCTTGTTGATCGACGTTTCGAACCAGCAATGGTGGTTCATCTTCAGGATGTGAAAGATTATTGAAAGACTGGACTTATTATTCAGTTTAATATATAGATGTATGAGATGCATTGTTGACATATATTACAATTTATTAAATTATTATTGAATTACTCTATTTGTTTTACTATGTATTTTATTAATTTTAACTATATTTCTTTTAGTTATATGTTGCAATTATTTATTAATGTTAATACATATTATCCTATTCTATTTGTTTTAATTATATTTATTTTAATTATTTGTTAAGGCTAATACATATTCCCTTATTCTATTTGTTTTAATTATAATTTAATTATTCTACTATGTTTTGTTGTTTTAATTATATTTAAGATATAGGATTAAATTATTATTGACTATTATTTTATTGGGTCATAGTTTGTTAATTTATATTCTCTCATTTATGTTTTATTGTAATTGTTTTACTTTGTATTTTATTAATTTTAATTATATTTATTTTAATTATATGTTGCAATTATTTATTAAGGCTAATACATATTACCCTAGTTGTGGGATTTTTATAGTTAAGATATTTTAAATTGTCTTGTCAAATTTTATTTTAGTATGGTCATAATTTATTTTTAATTATAATGGATTAAATCATTTTTACTTGTTCTTGGTTAATTAGAGAAGAATTATAGTTAGGGAGGGGTAAATTTGGATGATAGGATTGGAATCCAGTTTTTGATTATGGTCCATGCGTCGTCTGTATTGAGGTTATGAGGGTGCTTGCTAATTTCTATGGCTTCTCTGAATTTCCTTATGAAGTAGTGATCACTTCTAGCTAAGATGCGGGTATCTTCTATACAAATTTGGTGCTTAATTTTATTAGAACATTCAGATAAAGCTGATGATTTGGGTCGATTATGTTTAATGTCAGCTGAGTATTCCTGGATTCTTGTGTTAAAGGATCTCCTAGTCTCACCTACATAGGGCATGGAATTAAGTAGACACCCTTGTGACATTTAGGATCAATTTTGTCTTTAACAGGATTAAGACAGCAATGGATAGTGTTTAAGGGTTTGAAGGTGGTTAGAATTCTATTCTTTTTTTAGGATGCGGGAGATTTTGTCTGTAGTCCCTAGTATGTAAGGGAGGTTGACTTTTCCTATTATATTATCAAAATTTTTATTTTTATTTGGTGTGTTTGCCTTATTTTAGGAAAACTTTAATAAGGTGTTCTTTTTCTTTTTCTAGGTGTTCCTTGTCAGAGATTCTGAGGGCTCTGGTTGCTAATGTGTTGAGGACTCCTAGTTTGTGGGTTGGGTGATGATGTGAAGAGGCATGTAAATATTGTTCGGTGTGAGTCTTTTTTTCTATATACCTAGTGGGATATAGAGTCATCATCATTCCTAGTGATGAGGATATCAAGGAAGGGGAGGCTTTTGTTGACCTCGACTTCCATAGTGAATTTTATGGAAGGGGATAAATTGTTTAGGTGTTGTTTGAAGATTTCTAGGGTTTCTCTTCCATGAGGCCATATGATAAATGTTTCATCCACATATCTTTTCCAAAATTTAGGTTTTAGGGGTGAGGTCATGAGGGCTTTGTTTTCAAAGTCCTCCATGAATAAATTGGCAATAATAGGCGACAAAGGCGACCCCATGGCAACTCCGCATGTTTGTTCATAAACATCTTCCATGAAGCTGAAAAAGGTTGATCTTAGGCAAATTTCTATAAATCTTGATGTGTCAGGGTCTGTCAATTTGCAGATGACCTCCATGGCATCATTAATGGGGATATTGGTATATAGCAAGGTGACATCAAAACTAACCAAAATGTCCTTCTGATCAAGTTTGATGTTCTAGATTTCTTCAATGAATTGGGTCGAGTCTTTGACAAAAGAGTTTATGTTTCCCACTAGAGGTTTTAGTTTTTTGGCTAGGTGTTTTGCTAGGTGGTATGTG
>APFE030524052.1:0-34802 GCA_000404065.3 Pinus taeda | reverse complement strand
GTGCTGCAAAACAAATCCTTGGTATGAGAATAACTAGAGACAGGAAGAATCACAAATTAACATTGTCTCAAAGTGAGTTCATAGAAAAGGTGTTGAAAAGGTTTAATATGTAGAATGCAAAACCAGTTGGTATACCTTTGGCTAGCCATTTCAAATTAAGTAAGGAGGCGTGTCCCAAGACTTGCGAAGAAATGGCTCATATGTCTAAAGTTCCATATGCATCAGCAATTGGAAGCTTAATGTATGCAATGGTCTGCACAAGGCCTGATATTGCACATGCAGTGAGAGTTGTAAGCAGGTACATGAACAATCTAGGAAAAGAACATTGGATGGCGGTGAAGTGGATTCTCGGGTATTTGAGAGGTACCACAAATCAAGCATTATGCTTTGGTGTTTCAAACATTGCTCTACATGGATATGTTGATGCAGATATGGCTGGTGATAGAGATAACAGGAGGAGCACGACAGGGTATGTGTTCATTGTAGGTGGAACAACTGTCAGTTGGGTCTCAAAACTATAAAGTTATGTTGCAGTCTCAACAACAGAAGCAAAGTATGTTGCTACTACAGAGGCTAGTAAAGAAATGATTTGGTTACAAAGGTTTCTAGATGAATTGGGTAAGAAGCAGGAGTTGGGCAGGTTATATAGTGATAGCCAGAGTACCATACATCTTGCAAAGAACTCTGCATTTCATTCCAAGACTAAGCATATACAGTTCAAGTACTATTTCATACGATCAGCGTTGGAAGATGGACAGTTGAAGCTGGAAAAGATACACACTAGCCAGAATCCTGCAGATATGTTAACAAAAGTTGTAACCAGGGAGAAACTGAGAATCTACTCAGTCTCAATTGGTCTTCAAGTATGATGAAGAAGATTTGAAACAACTAGGTCCAAAGTGGAGTCGTTGTCTGGCAAATGAAGCAGTGGTGGAGTTGCTATAATCATTCTCCAAGTGGGAGATTGCTGGGTGTGGAGCCTGATTATCTTTTGTATTCAAAGGTTTCAGCCGGATGTATACCCCAGGAAGATTGTGCACCCCTCCAAGCCTAGTAATTTCTAGTCAATCTGGGCCATTCATTAGGCAGATGATCTGACGGTAGAATGTTTAGTTTAGGATTTTTTTGCCCTAGAAGGCAACCCCTCACTATATATGAGGGAATTGTATTGCTCTGTAATATATAAATTTCTAAAATTCCCAATTTGATTTTCTCATGTGATAATGTAGAACTACTGGTCTTGGCATTAACAGGTCCTCAAAAGTAGCTCTGCAGATCATATAGATTTTCAAGTGATACCACACCCTTAGGGATGAGGTTTCCTTTATTGTTGCATCCTATGGTGCATGTTCGTGCTCGTCCTCATAGATCTATGCGTCTTTGAACACGTCATCCTTCACCATAAAGTAAACTATCTATTGGTCATCATAAAAAACGTGTAAGTTAGTTATGTTATTTGAGACAGATGATTTATACAAAATTTCAATAGAAAATTCATCCCTTGAAGGTAACATCCTAGCAGCAGCATTTGCCAAGGCATCTATAGCTGTGTTACACATTCTTGGTACTGAAATAATATTGAAATCTTGGAAATGAGAGATGAGTCACCATACCTCTTAATGATAGCTCTTAAGATGAGGTGACACGCAGTGTATAGTATTACGTACGAGATGCACCACAATTTTGGAGTCACCTACCACTTTTAGAATAGCAACGTTGAGGTCAATGACCTTCTGTAAGCCCAAGACAAGCGCTTCATACTCTATAGTGTTATTCGTTCACTTGAATTCCAAGAAAATAGAGATCAAGTGTTTTCTCTGCAGCAGGTCTATTAAAACACACCTAGCTCCAGAGCCCTCTTGTGTCTTGGATCCATCAAAGTACATTTTCCACATATCATATGTATAGGGACTGCTCACTGTACTAGTACTGCTACTACCACTACTAACTATACAAAGTTCATTATCATGAGTTGGACATGGAAGGAGATCCAACTATGTATCTTTTGGAACTACTGATGGATCTGCAAGATATCACCCCAATTGTGTTTCCAGAAAATAATTTCCAAATAGAATTTATGCGAAATCCATTGGCTCGTTATGCCCATTCAAGGGAGTCACTGTGTGCTTCATGTATCTCTTTGACTCTACCTGGATCTAACTGTTCTTGCCCCTGTACAAAAGCCATAAGTGTGACCAATCTGTAGAAAAATACCCTTGAAGCTTGTTTGATCAATCTCTACTCAGTAACACTCTATATGCTTCCGAAATGTCCATAATCACTATATTGATACATTGGTGGACTCGCCCGTCAGAGGATAACCGAATGATGACATCCCTGATTTCACTAATTTCCTGGACGTGAGTTATGTCCAGCTCAATGATCTCGCATTTGTCTTGTCCCATTTAGCATTGATCTTCTTGGCACAAATAGTGGCATGACATTCACCAATGCACCAAAATCAACCAAGAAATTATTTACATTGAAGTTGAATATTTCAAATATTAACAAGAATGGTGGGCAGAGTGTGTTTTCTTCCATCGTGAGTGCATTAAGTACATATGTGAGAGTATCAAGAGACTTACTAGATGCTTTGTCTAAAGAGGTAGCATTACTAGTAGATTTTTTTCTAAGTTCTTGTAAAAGGATGTCTCGCTAGTTCATGATATTTGTAAGTTCAAACAAGGAGGTGTTTGCAATAAATTTCTTCATATCCTCTACAATTTTATAATCTATAGCGGGAATACTGGTCGAGCTGTCCAGGGATGGAATTGGATTTGTGGTTTCCAGAGGGATGATTCTATCTTTGTTGTTTTCGGAAACACTTTTCATTGAAACTACTTTCCCGAACTTGCTCTGAGTATTCAGTGATGAGTTCGCCAGAGGATTGAATTTTCTTAACAATTTTTCTTTGAATTTTTGTTTCAGCACCTCAGTCAAAGTGGTCGACCCTTGGGTTCTTAAGTTGTATCAGTTGCTCTACTTCTGGGTCAAACCATCACTCGGAGTCTTCTTATTGGAAGTAATTTTTTGGGCTATGAGAATGCAATGATACATGTTCACTACATGCCCAATTCTTGGAGCTTCATCAGTTGCAGTAGCTTCTTCCTTCTCTTCATCGGGCTTAGCCTGCTCCTCAACCATGACCAAGTCAAAAAAATTCGCAGCCATTATGATCATTAGTTTGTTCCATTGTGGGCATGTCTTCTCCAAATGATGCTCATTATGAAACATGCAATATGAATTTGTGACAATCTTCTCAATGTTTAGAACAACAATGGAACTCTGCACAGATTTTTTTGGTTGATTGTTGTTGCTACCAAAAGTTGAAGTCCTTCTAAGCATGAACTTTGGGGCCCTGCTACTCATGGTATTCTCGCTTGTCCTTTGTTTTATTTCATCCATTTTAGTGGTTAGGGAATACACGAGACGAGTCAGGGTTTCAAGATCATTCGGTTCCATTTCCTTAGCCTTGATCATAGAGGCATGAGACCTCTTGCTCATGTCCTTGGAGTATTTTGATAATCTGTGATGAATCCAATAGCACACAAGTCCTTCTCAATGATAATAGCCTCTTCATAGTATTTTGTTAATGTCAGTTTCATAGTTCTCTTTACAAATTGCGCAATACTTTTCAACAAGGCAGAAGTGTAGTAGTATATGGTGATGGAGTCATGAGGTTTTGTGTCATCCAAAAACTTGTTCAAGATGCAATTGAACCTTTGATTGAAATCTTTAACTTTTTTCTTCAACTCCATCTTAAGACTACCCAACTCCTTTAATAACATGGCGGGGGTCTTATCTTCAACAAATTTCTCAAGAAATATTCTTTTAAACCCCCTCCAATTTTGGATGGATTTTGGAGGAAGGTTGTGATACTATATAGTTGCTCTACCATCCATGATACATGGAAAAAGTTTGCATGCAACGTCATTGTAATGTACCTCAAGTGTTTGCAGATGTAGGTAAAAGTTGTCCAAGTGGTCTTTAGTCTTCACTGTATTTTCAGGGTCATTTTTTGTCAAAACCTTCTCTGTGTGCTTCAACATCTTGTGCAAGACACCCGGAAGTGCCAGTGGGCCCGAGTCATCCAATCCAGATTTTGCTCTACCATGTCTTCTTCTTCATTTTCCTCCTCTTCCTCTTCCAAATCTGATGGTTCCTCCTCCTCCTCTTCCTCTTTTGAATCTGATGGTTCCTCCTCCTCTTCCTTTTCTTCCTCTCCATTTGTCCCGTGAGAAGTCAAACCCGACAGTAAGGAGTTACCTCCTTCTCCTCCTTGAAAGAGTGGAGGATTTTCTTCTCTTTCAACAACATCTACTAGTTATTCAAGAGTGTTGAGGACCACGTCTTCAATAGATGAGACCACTACTCCTATGGGGGTGGTTTTGTTCTAATTTTGAGAATATGGAAGAGTGATTACTCTTGGAATCAATCCAACAAATTTTGCAAATTGACGGGTGATGGGGCAGATGGCCCAAAATTGATGATACATGATTTCACGTTCAGGCCTAGGCAGTGAAGAGTTACCAACTTCTAAATTACGAGAAGGGGAGAAAGAGTGAACGTTATTTCCTTCACTATATGATGAATGAGTGGGGTCGATGGGATAATCGGCCATAAAATACTAGCTACCCTCCTTCTAGCGCCAGAAATGTTGACATTGTTGGACCCACCAACATTTAGGGGATCTCCCTGACATCAAGTCCCAATCAGACATCACAATATTTGGTGTAGGAGTCTCATCTAGTATAAAGGCCCGATTTCTAAATCCTTAAAGATTTTCCTTGGCTCTAGCTATCAGCACAAGAGAGTGATGCAATGGTATCTTCAAAAATCAATGCGAGTGTGCTTGGTGAGTGTGCAGCACAAATGTCTCTAGGTTCTCTTACTGCAAAGGGGGTAGAGAAAAGTGAGCCTCTAAATGAGAGGTAATAATACAACCCAGGAAGAGAAACACACAAACCCAAAGGACCTATCTAGCATCCTATGAAATAGTCTACATGGGACGTGACAATCATTAAAACCAACAAATAAGGGAAGATCCTTCTAACATCCAGCCAAATAGTCCACAGTGGATTTGACAATTGCTATAAGCAATAAGAAAGGAAATATATGTCTAGTATCTTGTGGAATAGTCCACAAGGATGGGACAATAATAACAACCACTACAACACATTCTAAACAAGATAAACACTAAAATAATTGAAATAGTTCAACTATCTTAGTATAGTGAAAGAAAACATGAAATACAAACGTCCATAAAATAGTCTTACAAACATTCATAAGTCATGCATGAAGAATGTGTTGGCTTTAAAAGGATTTTGTTATTATGCAAAAGTTCCAAGACACATATTTACATTGTAGATCACTAGCCCCAATAGTGGGACATTCGAGCCACTCCTTGCTCCTCAAAGAACTAGCTGATCTCTCTAATGCCTTGCAAGAGGAGCCTTGGTGAAAAGTCCCCTGCTCATACAATGAGGGGGTATATATAACCAAGGGGTAATGCTTACCCCTTGTGACTCTTTGACTGCCCTCATGACTGTTCAACTTCGTATGAATTTTCAACTTACATGACTCTTCATATTCATGTGTGTCCATTGGACTTCCACTTTACAATAAATTTGATTTACAATATATATGGACCACAATAGTGATCTGGCATATGACAAATCATGACACAACTTGCCATTGAATTGCTAACATGGACTGGCTTGATGATGTGGCAATGTCAATTCATTGTTGTTGAGTGCTAGATGTGTTATTAGATGTGCTTTCTCTTCTCCTCTGCATAGCTTGGTAATGTGGGGTCTTCAATGATCTTCATTCTTGGAAAGTGGTTGAAAGTTTGTGTCCCTTTTCCTATTCTTGGTAGGTCCACTCACCCATTCAGCTACAAGTGAGTCTTTAGGCATGCTTCCCTCCTTCTTCTCCTACTTCATCATCATTCCATGACTTGATAGTGTACATGTTCCTGCAATTCACCCATGATGGGACGACATCAATCTGAAAACTCCCTAGTCCAAGATGATGCATTAGTTTCTATGAACTAAGGCTACGATAAGTGACAGGCTAGGAGAGAGGGCCTATCAACTATGCATTGCACAGTTTTAGGTGAGAGAGAGAGAGCTTGACCACTAAGACTACACAAAGCATAGCTCGATCTTGACTGAGAAACTTTTCAACACAGTCCCCACTAGGGAAAGAAATTGTGGAGTGGCCACTTGGAGTTAGGTTCCGTAATTCAAGCTAGTAGTGGCTAATGCAGGATGAGGCCCTGAGAGGTAAATTATGCACAGTTTTCATAGGAAATGGGGTTTGGGTAGCAGAGAGGCCTCGAGGACAAATCTGTGCAATTTTTGAGGTCAGTGAGATCTAGCTAAAAGAAGAACATTGGTGGACACATCTGTGTAGTTCTAGAGGCCAAGGGAGGTTTGGCTCTCTACGCATTGTAGGGTTCCAGCAAGCAAGGGAAAAGCTTGAGGAGTGAAAGTGTGAAGTTCCCAGTTCAAGGTAGATCGGGAGGAACAACTCGCAATTCTGGGAGTCACGGAAGGCTACTGGGATATGGAATTGCGCAGTACAACTGCCGTAGAGGACAATGACTATGCACTGCACAGTTTTAGGAAGAAAGGTCACATCAATGAGGGTTGAGACTCTGTAGTGTGCAGCTCAGTCGAGGCTCGGTGAACCTGAGTTTCTAGGTGGGAAATTTTTTTCGAAAATGGCTAAGTGCAGGAGGAAGATAGCTTTGTGATGGACTTGAACTTGTGAAGACACACTAAAAATACTTCAACAACACAACAACATAGACCACTGGAGTAACAAACAAAACATTAACCTTTGTGTGACTATCTCATGACAAGAAGCGACAAGTGTAACATTTGAGATAGACTTTAGGATGACCGTGATGACACTTGTGTGACAAAGCTCGAAAATTTGTGTATGAGCGCTCTAGATGTTTACATGGCTAGGAAAACTTGTATACAAAAAAACCAACCTTCAAAACCACCAGAAAGGTTCGCAAACATGGCATAATAGACAAACATGCCAAAAGACAAAAATTAATCCAACAAGTGAAAGGATTCAAAGAAATTGGAGAAAGCTCATGAAATGAGCTTAAATGTTTGCAACAATCAAGGGAAGGACCAAGGAAGCCTTCAAAATTTGAGTGCAAGCCAAAAATTTGGAGGGTGTTGTAGCAGCTACAACAAGTACCTAGCCATTGTGAAGTTTTTAGAAAAGGAATATGATGGAAGAACTACTAAAATTTTGGAAGGAGAGAAAAAAATGTTGTTGGAAGAAGGAGAGGAAGTAGTTAGCTACAGTATATGCTTGACTATAATAGATTTCCTTAGAAATGTCTGTGAGTATTGTTGGTATTATGGCTAATGTGTTGTCCTTGATGGAAACCTACTTGATAAATATGTCAACATGATGGTTATGCAAACCAGTACAAATGTTACAGGTGATATGGACAAAGGAATGTCAGTCCAGAGATAGATGGATGGAAAAGGTAAAGTTTGAGAAAGTATATGCAAGTAATGAGAAGCATGGTCACGTACATATGCAGGTATTATGAAGAAAAGTTGTGTACAGAATCTGAACCATGGTATTTTGGATACTAGGGATCATTACCATGGTATTGGCCCTAGTAATGGGTGCAACAATAGTTATTTGTTCTTGTCAAAGAATACTAACAATATTACCAAGGGATTTACCTAAGGTATTAGCTAAGGCTAAAAATATAGGTGTTAAGTGTGCATATAATGGGTTATTCATGTGTAGTCTAATCTAAAACAAGTGTGCATGAGGGAGCAAGGATAAGACTCATTTATGAAAGATCCGAAGTATGTTGACATATATGCTTGTTTGATTTACTTGTTGAAAATGTCTAAGTAACTAAAAATGATAGGTCTATGGTTATAATGATGTTATGATCTCAATGAAGTATTCAGAAGTCTGTAATTCTAACAGTAAAGGTTGTGGAGAGTGAAATTGTGTTTGTGGTGAAAGTTTTCATATGCGGATCTATCCTTGTAGGGTCGTGTATCTATTCTGAGATAAAGTTTGCAATATGTTGAAATTTGTATGTAGATGTTGTGCAAGGTAAGAACGTACATACACAAATATGTCTTATGAATGTCGCGTATATATTCTAGGGTTTTATAATATGGCTTAATGGTCACATTTGATCAATTATGTTTTATTTGTTTTTGTTTGTCTATGATGTCTCTATCATGATAATCTATGTTTGGCAGTGTTCATTGGGTTAAATAAGACTTGGTATATTTATCAGTGATGGTGTTGCATTATGATTGGGTTTTCAGTAAGTCAGTATTGATGTATTTGTTGTGATTCAATATTCAGTGACTGACCTAGTGATTCAGTTTAACAAAGATTTCAGTAGTCAATGATTTTAGGTTTGTGCATACGTGTGCTTCAGAACAATAGCATATGCATTCTGATGTATGTCTGATCAGGGTTTGTAGTGACATCAATTGGTTTTTGTGATGAATAATAGTGTATGGTTTGGTATATTGATGAATGGTTGTGCATTGGTATGATCTAATGTTTTATGTCTGTTATGGAATGGTTTGATATAGTTTCAATGTTTGATCAAGATTCAGTGATTGGTTTGCTAATGATACAGTGATTCAGATAGTTCTATTTCGATTCAATATTCAGTTTGGTATTGAGCTTAATGATGAGTGTGGGTCTACTCTAAAAATATGATGAAAGTTGGCCTACAGGTTTTGATGTTTTGAGTCAGGTGGATCTAGTATGAAATATTATGAAACGTGGTCCACAATAGGTACTAAGGGATGGATCCTTTAGTAAGGAAGTCAGAGCTTCCTTCCAGTAGTAGTTGGTTGTGAAAATTTCTAAATCTACACATCAGAAATCCTACTACAATCACTGGTTTATCATCTCCTACTTTTTCTTTACATTCAACAAGTTATTTAATTATTTAAACATCAATGAAAAACACTATTGCAAACTACACATACATACAGATCATGAACTAAAATAAACTGAGATAATCACACAAGGGACACTGTTATTTTTGGACAATCGTCCCCAGAAAAAACCCAATTCGGGAAAACTGGTGCAACATATAGAGGGTTTGTATTATTAAGAAGATTTTTAAATAAAAATAGGGTGCCAAATCTAACTCACCAACAGAGAATAAACCTGGTAGAAGTACCTCTCTCTAGAGATAGCTATTTTGGCGAATCCAACGACTGGATGATAAAATGCCACAGATGACCATGTTGTCCCCAGTGTTGGGCAGTGATTGTTGCTCCAAGCTCTGCGCTGGAATTGTGTCACCTCCTCTAGGAGCCATGTCACCCTCTCAATGATCCTCCCTTTCTCAGAAGGTCGATATGTTGAACTGCTTTCTCTCTGCCCCATAGAAAACTCCAACGCTGCCTCTAAGGACCTGCATCAGCCCCTCTGACTTCTACGTCACCCTCTCTAGAGTTGTGTTGTCTCTCTTGGTGCTACTTTGCATTTATGCTATGTATTCTTGGCCTTGGACTGAAGTCCCTCTGCTGAACTGCCCCTTTCTCTGCAACTCAGATCACTAGCTTGATTTTCTCAGCAAACCTAGCCCTAGAAAAATTGAACACTTTGATCTTCTCAGTGTGTCTCCAATTGACCCTCAAGCCTCCTCTTATACTTTTCCTGTTGATGAATCAATGACCGAGATTAAGTCCCTAATCAATGGCTAAGATTAAAACATACTTGATCCTCATCAATTAGAATTTTCTCACCCATTTCTTATTAATACCCATTAATATTATTATTTTCCTAAGTTTAGACTTAGGAACCCATTAAAAATATTAATTATTTTAATAACTCATCATTCAGGTGGAATTTCCCCAAATGATTTCTAGGTTCTGGAGATCTCATGTATTCTAGCCCCTCCACAAAATTTTGGAGCTAGAGCACATTCGATGCTACCCAAAATCAACACTAGTAAATTTGTGCAAGGGGTAGGTTCTCCCTTCTGGTAGGAGCTGGTAAATAGGATCAGGGGGTCATAGCTCCCTTATAGTGGGTGTTGGAGAAAAAGAGAAGGATGTATCCTTCTGCAAGTGGGTGCCTGCATGCTAGTAAGAGTTTGTTCCAGTACAATATTGTAAAAAGTTTTCTTAATAATAAAATAAGAATACAAAGATGACGACAATGGTGGTTTTCTCCCACATTCGGTTTCCACCTAAAAATTCTGGTTTCCTCGTGTGTTTTTGTGTTTCTTATGTGTGATGATTTATTATTTTCTTTACTACATACTTATGTCTGATGAAATTAATAATGCACTGGTTAAAAATAGATATCTAATGGAACTTATGAAGAATTGATTAACTAGATATACATGGTTTCCTTTCACTAAAGTCATGTACATATGTTGGCTTCTTAAATAAAAGTAGTGTACATAATTCAGAATAAGAAATTGAAAAGTTGAAGTGAGTTTAAAATAATGATTCCCCCTCCCCAAGTATTTTTACCAACAATTGGTATCGAAGCAGGTTACTCTAGTTGAAGCTTAACTGCTTCAGAGTGGATTAGGGATGATGGGAAAGAATAAAAATAAGAAGGAAACTTGAAGGAAGAAGTCAATTCGGGAGAACAATGAAAGTGGTGCATCTGATGTTGTAGCAATATCTGCATTTATGGGTCGAGGACAATCTGTAGCAGAAGAACAAGGCAAGTAAAAAACAATGAACAATAAAGGTATGCTTATGCTAAGTGATGATAACTATTAGGAAAGGAAAGAAAAGATGAATTCTAAGTTAATAAACTTGGGATATGATGTTTGGAATTTAGTATGTAATGGTTTCACTAAAAATCCTCCATCAATTGAAGAATTACAAAAGAATAATGTAGCATTAAATGAAATCATTGGTAACATACCTAATTTAGCATTGGGAAAGTTTATGCACTATGAAACTAGAAAGGAAGGATGGGATAATCTACGGATCATTCATGAAAGAAAATCAAAGGAAGCTTGTTCATCAGGAGAACCATCAAGTAATCCTATTTCTAAAGATGTGTCAAAATATGAGTATGATGATAAAGCAACCTTTGTCATGTTAAATGGAGTTACTGATTAGAAGAAGACATGTTAGAGTACGTTCTTAGTCTTAGAAGAAAACATGATTTTTCTTTGAAAAAGGTTATCAATGTTAAGGATAAGATGAAGGCATGTGATAATATGGATCATGTTAAATCAGTAAATGTTGCAATAGAATCTAAACAATATTGTGAAGGACTTGAAGTTGGGATCGCCTCTCTAAGAGTAGATCTTGAAAAGTAAAACAAGAAAAATGAAGAGCTACTTAAAGTATTTGAAGAACAAGAGAATGGGTTAAAGGAAGAGATTATCAAATTAAAGGAGAAATTGGAAGAAGGAAGAAAGGTTGAAGAAGGAATGAGGAAGCAGTATCTGAAAAGGAAGAACAATACCAAATAATAGTAGTTGAGGTAAACATTCTAAAAGGTAAATTAGAAGAAAAGAATAAACACTTGAGCTTTCAATATAGTACTAATATTTTGGATGACATTCTTAGTAGTCAAAGGTCTCTTTCCATTAAATCTGATCTTGGTTTTCATGAAACTATAAAAGGAGAATCTAGTTCACATGCTTGTGCAAGGATATTGAAGGATAACATTAGGGAATATGAAATTATCATTAAAGAGAAAAGAATTCAACCAAATCAACATCCAAGGAAGATGAATTTTCAAAAGAAATCATTTTCTCCCAATAATAGAAACATTAATCGATTCTCTCCTTTGATCAATAATGTTTATTTCTTTATAGGTCATAATTATGGACATATTGCACCCAATTGCAGAAGCATATTTTTTCGATCTCAAGCAAATAGCCACTTCTTGTAACATATTTTCTCACAAAGTTATTGATTGCAATAGAAGGAATATGAATTAGACATATTATTATTCCTCAGCTCCATTTTCTAGTTATATAAGATGGTATTCTTGCAACAAGTTTGTGCATGTAGCAAAAGAATGCAAGAACAAATCAATGGATCTTCATAGACAACATGGAAAGCGACCAGATAAGAACATTGTTACCAAAATACCTGAGAAATATGGATCCACCAGCACTTCTCATAATAAGTAGAAAGAAGAATAATAGATAAGGTGTGGCCTTGCTCTTTGTTCATTTCAAGATTAATATGAATGGTGCATAGATAGCAAATACTCTCATCACATGACTAGAGATAAGGACAAGTTTGATTCTCTCAAGAAAAACAAAGATGGTAAGGTAATTCTTGGAAATTGTGCTCCAACAAAAGTTATGGGAAAAGGTAGAATCTCACTTGAGAAGTATGAAAAAGTAGTTGATGCATTATTAGTTCAAGGGCTAAAGTAGAATATTCTTAGTGTAGGTCAAATATCTAACAAAGGATGTATATATGTATTTACATCAACTAAATGCAAAGTTATAGATGAATAAATTGGAAAGGTTATAGCAAGAGGATATAGAAATCTAGACAAATTATATGTGATAGCAGAGAAGAATTCAAGCAGAAATAAGAGGTATAGTTCCTCTTTGTCTTCAAATTTAGAGTAAAGTAATATGGTTCCCACTATAGTCTACTTTTCTTAATGTTTTCTTCTAAACAGTGAATGAAAAAATTAATGTGAGGTATATAACCTCATGGAAAACAAGTGATGATTATCATGTCCACAGGATCAGAGATGTATGATCTCAGGGGGATCTATGCAAGTGTATCTAGATGATGATTCCCTATGTTATTTTGGTGATGTTTATATTATTGACAGTATATCTGTAGCAATGAACAGGAACACATAGATTCATGTTTAGGGGGGGCTATGACTATAAAGAATCAATAATTCAATTTTTGTAGGCAAATCTAATGAAGGACAGACGTGTGTATACATTTTTTTAGACCTAGACAATCACATATATTTTTCAGTGATGAATAAATAATGGCACAGATTCAAGGGGAGTCTCTCATTTATTTTTATTAATTGGTTATTGATATTCTAGCATTGACATTGGTTTATTGGAGACTGTTAATAATTTCATTATGCTTCTTAGGAAATATGGTTGAGTTTATGACATTCATGGTTTGTTGACATTTATATGTTGGTGTTATGTCACCAATGATGCATGGGTTTCATATGCTGAAGTTATGGATGATTACTATATGTTACTTGAGCTTATTTGAAGAATTTGTTGATGTCAAACATTGATAAGAAAGATACGTATGTTCATTGAAGATGTTGGTTGATGATGTTACTGCTCATTTCTATGTCTTGTGATGCTGGAGGTACTCTTGGCTCTCACATACGTTGTTGATGAATGGAAAGAATATGTATATGTTGCTTATGGTGTTGTGAAACAGGAAATTGATATGTATTTGGTACTTGAGGATGAGATCAAGGATATGAGTTACTAACAGAGCTTGATTGCAAAATATTATGCTACGATTAGTTGAGTTCATGACTTACTCATTGTTGTTAGCATCACTAATCGATGAGAATATATATACATATTTTTGTCACTATGTCATGGGTTATCAATGACAGATGAATTCTAGATAGGGATCTTATGGATAATTACTTGAGTTGCATTTTGGTGAAGTTGTTTATGGCGTGATAATTCTACTTGATACACTTGATGAAGTATATTCTATGGTCATTATTGATGTTGAATTTTCTCCTTGTCTTTGATGGATGTATGAAGATAATATGATGGCATTCTGATTCAAGAGATTGATCTTGATGCCTATGGATTATAACTCTTTCTATATGTGGAAAAAGCATGTTAGATGAATTCAAGAGGATGTTTATTGATATGTTGTTGCTACAACTACTTGGTGATACTTGGAAACACTGCACATTTAGTCACATATTGATGAAAACATTGTCCTACATGATGGCGATGAGGATGTTCATGCTATTGTCTATGTTGTTATGATTAGATGTTCATGTTATAGGTTCATATATGGTGTATGATTGTTGTGGATGACTATAATGGTAGTTATACCTCACCATTGAGGTCTCTGGTTTTGGTTATAAATGTCATATCTATCTCTTGATGTAAAGGTAATGTAAAGACCCATGTTGTAAATCATTGTAAAATTCTATCATATATGGGTTATTGGGGTCAAGTCATTCATGTATGTAATCCCATTATGTTGGGACATTGATGTAGAGTTGGGTCAAATATGTAACCCCACTGTGTTGGGTAATTGATGTAATCATGAGTCATTAATGATATGAAAGGTCATAATTAGTTAAGTCATTAAGTCTTGTGTTTTTATTGTATATATTTAAAAGGTCCAACATATGCTAAAGGGGAGCATGGTTAGTATGCAGTTCTCATATTCAGTAGATAAGACCTACAGTGATCGTCTTTACCAAGGAGGAGAGAAGCCTTCATTTAGCATTGGTCAGCCATTTTCCCTTGATGTCAAATGGCGAGAGAAGCTTGGTGTTTGGAGAAGAATGATTGGTAAGAAGTCTTGGTATTTGCAGGTGTGTCTATTGGTGGTGACCAAACACCAAAGTGGTTGTCATCATGTCCAAAGGGGGATATTGTTGGAATTATGGCTAATGTGTTGTCCTTGATTGAAACCTACTTGATAAAGATGTCAACATGATGGCTATGCAAACTAGTACAAATGTTATAGGTGATATGGAAATAGGAATGTTAGTTCATAGATAGATGGATGGTAAAGGTAACATTTGAGAAAGTATATGCAGGTCCTTATAAGCAAGGTCGCATACATACGCAGATACTATGAAGAAACATTGTGTACAGAATCTGAACCATGATATTTTGGATAACATGGGTCATTACCGTGGTATTGGCC
Source organism: Pinus taeda (assembly GCA_000404065.3). Classification (NCBI taxonomy): domain Eukaryota; kingdom Viridiplantae; phylum Streptophyta; class Pinopsida; order Pinales; family Pinaceae; genus Pinus; species Pinus taeda. Next base: position 19,926 of record APFE030524052.1, on the reverse strand, counting down.
CATAGTAATGGGTGCAACAACGATTATTTGATCCCATCAAAGAATACTAACGACATTACCAATGGATTTACCTAAGGTATTGGATAAGGCTAAAACTATTTAAGGAGATGGAGATCAAGGTGTTCAGTGCGCATGTAATGTGTTATTCATGTGTAGTCTAATTTGAAACATGTGTGCACCAAGGAGCAAGGATAAGACTCAAATTTGAAAGATCTAAAGTATGTTGGAATATAAGCTTGTTTGATTTAGCTATTGAAAATGTATAAGTAACTAAAAATGATAGATTTATGGTTATAATGATGTTGTGATCTGAATGAAGTATTCAAAAGTTTGTAATTATGATAGTAAAGGTTGCAGAGAATGAAATTTTGTTTGCAGCAAAAGTTTTCAAATTTGTACTTATGTATGTTAGGGAATAGTCACGTACATATGAGGATCCATCTCTATAGGGTCATGTATCTATTATGAGATAAAGTTTGTAGTATTTAATATATGTACATAGATGTTGTGAAAGGTAAGCGCGTACATATGTCGATATGTCTTGTGAATGTTGCACATATATTCTAGGGTTTTACAGTATGGCTTGATGATCACATTCGATCAATTTTGTTATGTATGTTGTTGTATATTGATGGTGCCTCTACCATGATAATCTGTGTTTGACAGTGTTGATTGGGTTGAATGAGGCTTGGTATATTGATCAGTGATGATGTTGCATTGTGATTGGGTTTTTAGTAAGTCAGTATTGATGTATTTGTTGTGATTCAAAATTCAGTGACGAACCCAATGATTCAGTTTGAAAAATATTTTAGTAGTCAGTGATTTGATATTTGTACACAAGTCTTCAGTAGAGGAAACACATCTATACGTAGGTGTGCTTCAGAATAGTAGCATATACATTCTAATGTATGTCTAATCAGGTTTTGTAGTGACAACAATTGGTTTCTGTGATGACAGTAAATGGTTTGGTATATTGATGAATGATTGTGCACTGGTATAATCTAATGATTTATGTCTGGTATGGAATGATTTGATCTACCTGCAATGGTTGATTGAGATTCAGTGATTGGTTGGCTAATGACACAGTGATTCAATTGGTTTTGTTTAGATTTAGTATTCATTTTGGTATTGAGCTTAATGATGGTTGTGGGTCCAGTTCGAAAATATGATGAAAGGTGGCCTACAAGTTTTGATTCAGGTGGATCCAGTATGAAATATTATGATACAAAGTCCAAAAGAGGTATTGAGGGTTGGTTCCTTCAGTAAGGGATTCAGAGCTTCCTTCTAGTGGTAGTTGGTAAATTTGTGAAAGGGGTAGGTTCTCCCTTCTGGTAGGAGATGGTAAATGAGATCAGGGGGTTGTAACTCCATTCCATTGGGTGCTGAGAATGAGAGAAGGTTGTAGCCTTTTTCACGTGGGTTCTTGTGTGCTAATAAGATTATGTGCCAGTATAAGATTGTAATATTTTTTCTTAATAATAAAAGAAGAAGATGGAGACGACGGTAGCGGTGGTTTTCTCCCACATTGGGTTTCCACCTAAAAATCTTGGTGTCCTTATGTATTGTTGTGTTTCTTATGTGATCTAAGATCTTTTTCTTATAGATGTATTAAGGAATTACATGCATAAATTGTAGCTTAAACATAGAAATTTAATGTTCACATGAGATAAGAGGAGAAACACATAAAGCATCAAAGAAGACAAGAGACTTGATAACGAAGTTCATACAATTTGGACTACGTCTCCCGGCCCTGCTCAATCAATGGGGAGGCCTTCATTCATTAAGTGGCATGAGAAAGAAGAGTACAATCATCATTTACAAAAAGGATTCTTATACCTCCATTTTGGAAAATGGCGGAAAAATGTAGAACTCTATTAGAGAAATGGACAGCACCATCGAGTTCATTGATGCAGGAGAATTCAGCCTAAGGAAAATCATTGTAAATAGTAAACATAGGGGGTCATGAACTTTAGGAAATAGTTTCCTAAGTATAAAGTTAATGTAATATTTAGGCTTTTAAGTGTGATTTAATTAGATAATGGGAGAATATGTAAATGCTCTCAAAATAAATAAATGAGAACATTAGTGGTAGAAGTCAAATCCAACTCTCTATGAGCAAGAGAGACTTTTTAGGAATCAATTAGAGTAGATATGGACCATTGAGTTGATAAGGAGACTTTTCTACTTTAAAACAGAGGAAAAGCTAGAGTGGATAAAGTCTGCCACATATGTATGCATGTAGCAAGCTTTAGGACTTTATTTGAGTGATTTAAGGAAAAGATGGGATCAGTAATCCAATCCAAGTTTCCATATAAGCATATGTAAGCCTACGGGCAGAGAGGAGGCCATCAATAGTAGAATCTGGCCTGTATATGTGTGTGTGTGAGACGAGGAGTCTCGAATGTAATCCTGCTTTTACATTAATATATATACAGAGTTCTACCCTATCTGTGTGAGTGTGTTAAGAAGTATTTCATACATGAATGATTTACTATGAATTCGTAGGCTCTGCATGTTGCAGGCAAAATTCTGAAGGACACAGAGGGACGGAGTGATACAGAGGAATCACAATGGAATTCGAATCCAAGTGAAGGGACAGAGGAAGCTCAGGAGGAATGGCATAGCGAGGATGCGCTTAATAGTTAAAGCTCAGAAGGAAAAGCGAGCTATGAATGAGCAGAGGACACGTAGAGGAGAAGAACGATTCCAAAGTAATTGTAATGAATTGTTGAATCCACTGGGATGATCAATAATTTCTTTGAAATGATAGCAATCAAGCGAGTATGAGGAATTGAACTAGAAGAGAGTGTCGCGGTATAAACAGTGAGGACCATAACCCTTTGGAAACCCAAACTATGAAAAAGATTGAAGAAAATGAGGGAAAAACTAAGTAAAGGGATGGAGAGAGAATCGTGAAGAGTTAGCACTCAACCATTGTTGGATTTGGAAGATATACGATTGAAATTTCATCACAATTAAGTCTGGGAGAATCGCAATGTATGTGCGTGATTAATCATGGATCGCTGGATCGTGGCCAGATCAACGGTCATGATTAAATCGCATATTACCAATCGGAGGCGCTAAGGGTTAGTGGTTTATGAAGGTTGTGATATCGCTGATAGCAATATATCGGCGATCAGCGTCGGGGCTTATCGACGATCGGGCGTCGGCGCTGGCGAAGATCGTAAGGGTCGGCATTCTGGGAAGCGAAACCACCGATAGTTATGAATGCGACTATATAGAATTTGAGATCTTCCTTATATGTGCTCGAGCAGAGTTCTCCATGTATTTTCCCATTATTCCATTATAATTGCGATAAAATGTTGCGAGCCTTTTAAGGCTTAAACGACCCAATAGTCATATCGGAGTCGAAGAAGGGGTGATGTACCACATATGTGGTAAGGCCATTGAAGATTGTCGATAGCGATTGCGATAGAGGTTTTAGCCTCAGGGTCTGTGCAGGACCGTGTAGTGGCAGAGAAAGTTGTGTTTTGAGCATTTTCCCTTTATATAGGGATTTTATAAGGAAGAGAACCAATTTATATATATATATATATATATATTATATATATATATTATTATATATATAGATTATGGCTAAGGCGAACTAAATTTTGAAGGGTTCATAATAATTCCGATAGAGGGTTACAGCGGGGTGTTCTTATGTAAAGGAACTATATAAGAGGGCCACTTGACCATTTATGGTCTATAGATTTAGCTCCATTACAGAGTTAAATATCCTGGGACAGTTGTAGATGCATAATTGAAGAAATGCATACTGTGGGTATATGTGCGGGTCTTTACCCTACACCATTAGTGGTATCAGAGCAGATTTGTAATCTGTAAGAGGGAACTTTGAAGTTCTAGAAGAATATAGCATTCCAGCAGAGGCTTGGAGTAGGCAGGAACAAAGAATTCCTTGAAGGAAAGAGAAAGCAAGATTGCTTAATGAAAGTTTTGAAGGAAAGAGGACTCAGAAACCAACCAGAGGACAAGCCATTCAAAGTGCAGAAGAATGGGTGAAGTAAGATCATGCTAAGATCTTGAAGGTGAGGTAATATGTTATGTTATGTTTTAAATTAAGAATGTATGTTTTTATACTAATACACAGGTGTCAGCAAGAGAAGTTTTGGGAAGAGAAGAACCAGATGTGTTCTTGAAGACAAAGTAAGGAGAATACTCTTAAGGAAAGTGGCATTGAACCTGAAGAATCCAATAAGAAATTGGGCAGAGAGAACAACTGAAGTGTTCTTAAGAGAGAGTGAGAGATTGCATAAGCCTAGAAGGAGCAAAGGTGTTGCTCAAGAGAAGGTTCCAGAGAGAGGACCCGTGCTTACCAAAATACTGAGTGAGGGGATCTTAGTGAGGTAAAATTGCAGCTAGGAGGACTAGCTCTTGCAGAGGCTTTCTACAAAGGAGCTCATGAAGAGAAGAAGATGACTACTGATAGTCATAGCAAAGGTTCAGAGAGAAGCCAAGGTAGAGGATATAAGAAATAGGATGCCAAAGCAAATGGCAAGAGGATGAGTCAAGAAGAAATTGACAAAGGGGTTGCTGAATTAAAAGAACAACTCAATGCATTAAGGAGAATGCTTGAGGAAAGCCAAACACTAGGTTGGATCTTGAGGAAGAAGCTAGTGGAATGGCATGAGATGTAGAGAAGGCTACAACAAAAGAAAGTAAAGTGGCTGAAGGAAAAACTCAAGGAAGTTGAGTTAGAAACGAAAGAATCCATTTGTGAAACAGAACAAGGAGAAATTCTGGGAGAAAGTGAAGATGAAGACTTGAAGACTAAAACTTCAAGTGAGTCCAAGGGATCTGATGATTTTAAATCTGACAATTTGTGTATGTTTGCAGGTGGATGACAATTGGTTGATATTTTCATGTAGAAGGAAGAAGACCAGCAGAATCTAAATTCTGTTCTAGAAAAAGATGAGATAGATAGATCTCATATACAACTGGAGAAATATGTTAAGCAACCAAGTGAAGGGCTTGAAGAGATTGAAGAAGAGACTATCAAAGAATTTCTTAATCATATAGATGACTTAGAATAGTAAGGAGATATGATGGTTGAACCATCAAGTGAGACCATAGGGTGTTATATTTTTAAAACTGATAGTTTGTGTATGATGGCAGATATTGCAGGAGAAAAGTAGCCATTTGAGGATATCTTTAGAGAAGATAAATAGCAAGGTACTGAAGGAAAACTTGAGGAAGATACTATGTTAGTTGAAAAAATAGTAAAGGGTCATCAATTCACTATGATGATAGGCACAGTGGAGATCGCCATGGAAACTATTGAGACAAATAGTAGGGAAGAAGGACATCTACTGAAATATTTTAAGAAGGAGGAATCCTATGCAAAGGATTTAACCTTGGGAAAAGGAATTTGGAATCCCTGTCTGAGACAATACTCCTTTTTTAGTGAGTGTTTTGAAGATGTTGAAATTCTGGAGGAGTACTCTAGGAGAACAGGGTATAATGGAGAAGACCTCTTGAATGAGGGAAGTATTGATTTGCTACAACATAAAGACCTTGAGAGTACAAGGGTCAAAGGAATACATTATTTTAATACTGTAACATAGCATGTGAAGGATGAAGCTGGAAGAAGGGAGCATTATGATGAAGTGCTTTCTAAGTGTGAAGAGGAGATTAAACTACTGGAGAAACTAATGAGAGAACTTGATGGTAGAACAGAAACTGTAGTTATAGTTTCTGAAGAATAAGATGTGTCTCAAGTAGCCATGGAGACAGGAAGATGCAATAATCTGTTTGCAAGTTCATTAAAAAGCATGAATGAGTATGAGTATGTGATCAGAGAGATTGAGCAGAGGTTGTTTGAAGGTGGTAAATAGGCAGTAGGAATCAAACAATTTCAAAGTAAAGATAACCAGCAATAGGTTAAGGAAGGAGAAATTCACTACTATGAACCCAAACAAGAATACATCATTAGAACAGATGGTGTGGAGGAGAGACTAACTGACAGTCTCATGAATTTTGTTGAGAATTCAAATAAGCATATTGATGTGCTGACAGAGGAGAAGGAGAAAACAGATGAGAAAACTAAATTGTTGTCAAAGGAAGATAAGGCACAATAGCCTTATGTTTTTAATTTTAAAAAGTGTTTTGAGTGTGCAGGTTTTGTTGCAAATGCTAGAGGAGATTTGGCACAACTAAGCCAAATAAAAGTGAAAGAAGAGAATTCTATGGAAGAAATCAATCCATGGAGCAGAGAAGTTAAATTGCTGGAAAGAATGTTGAACAGTCATGATTTAATCATGTAATAGGGTAAGGATGATAGGGAGGCAGTCAGTAAAGTGAGCAAAGAAAAAATGGCAGCAAGCCAAGCAGGAGTCAGCATAGGAGTCAGCATAGAAAGCAAGGAAAAAATGGAGGTAATGTCTACAATGGTAGCAAGCAAAGCCAGCGTAGAAGACAGCAATAACAACCTGGAACAAAGAAAAATGAAGCAGAAGATGGACCATCCCAAAGATATGCTAGACATAGAAATTGAAGAAATGTGGGAGCTGATGATGAAGCAATCCAAATGGAGGAAAATGGTAGTAGCAGCAAGAAAAATCAATCAGAGTTTGAATTTGATTGACAAGAAGAAGCAAAAGACAGCAGAAGTGGAGCAGCAGCAAAGGAACAAAGCATCTGGAAAGTTACAGAACAAAGTACGGGATCCAAGAAGATAAAGATCAGAAGACACATGATCAGGAGATCATGAATATTTTCTACTTTGGGAGTCTGATGCAGGAGCATTCTGCCCAAGTAAAATCATTGTAAATAGTAAACATAGGGGGTCATGCATTTTAGGAAATAGTTTTCCTAAGTATCAAGTTAATGTAATATTTAGGTTTTTAAGTGTGATTTAATTAGATAATGGGAGAATATGTAAATGATATCAAAATAAATAAATGAGAACATTAGTGGTAGAAGTCAAATCCAACTTTCTAGGAGCAAGAAAGAGATTTTAGGAATTAATTAGAGTAGATATGGACCATTGAGCTGATAAGGAGACTTTTCTACTTTAAAACAGAGGAAAAGCTAGAGTGGATAAAGTCTGCCACATATGTATGCATGTAGCGAGATTTAGGACTTTATTTGAGTGATTTAAGGAAAGGATGGGATCAGTAATCCAATCCAAGTTTCCATATAAGCATATGTAAGCCTACGGGCAGAGAGGAGGCCACCAATAGTAGAATTTGTCCTGTGTATGTGAGTGTACGATATGAGGAGTGTCGAATGTAATCTTGCTTTTAGATTAATATATATGTCAGTGTGTTAACAAGTATTCCATACATGAATTATTTACTATGAATTCATAGGCTCTGTAGGTTGTGGGAACAATTCTGAAGGATGCAGAGCGATGGAGTGATTCAGAGGAATCACAATGGCATTTGAATCCAAGTGAAGAGACAGGGGAAGCTCTTGAGGAATGGCGTAGTAAGGATGCGCTTAACAGTTAAATCTTAGAAGGAAAAGTGAGTTGCGAATGAGCAGAGGACACGTAGAGGAGAAGAACGATTCCAAAGGAATCGTAACGGATTGTTGAATCCACTGGGATGATTAGGAATTGCTTTGAAATGATAGAAATCAAGGGAGTATGAGGAACTGAACCAGAAGAGAGTGGCATGGTAGAAACGTTGAGGACCAGAACCCCTTGGAAACCTGAACTATGCAGAAGATTGAAGAAAGTGAGGGAAAAACTAAGTAAAGGGACAGACAGAGAAGTGTGAAGAGTTAGCGATTAGCCACCATTGGATTTGGAAGATCTACGGTTGAAATTGCATTGCAATTAAATCTGGGAGAATCGAAATGTATGTGCGTGAGTAATCATGGACCGTTGGATCGTGGCCAAATCAACGGTCACGATTAAATCGCATATCGATGATCGGAGGTGCTAAGGGTCAGTGGTTTATGAAGGTTGAGGTATCACTGATAGCATTATATCAGTGATCGGCATCGGGGCTTATGGCAATCAGGCATCGACGCTGGTGGAGATCGGAAGGGTCGGCATTCTGGGAAGTGGAACCGCCAATAGCTATGAATGCGACTATATAGAATTTGAGATCCACCTTATATGTGCTCGAGCGGAGTTCTCCGTGTATTTTCCCATTATTCCATTATAATTGTGATAAAATGTTGCAAACCTTTTAAGGCTTAAATGACTCGATAGTCATATCAGAGTCAGAGAAGGGGTGACGTACCACATATGTGGTAAGGCCATTGAAGATTGCTGATAGTGATTGTGATAGAGGTTTTAACCTCAGGGTCTGTGCAAAACCGTGTAGTGGCGGAGAAAGTTGTGTTTTGAGCATTTTCCTTTTATATAGGGATTTTATAAGGAAGAGTGCCAATATATATATATATATATATATAGATAGATAGATCTTTGTGGCTAAAGACTTGAACTAAAGTTCTGAAGGGTTCATATAATTCCGATAGAGGGTTACAGCGGGGTGATTGAAGTTCCTATGTAAAGGAATTGTATAAGAGGGCCACTTGACCATTTATGGTCTATAGATTTAGCTCCATTGCAGAGTTAAATATCTTGGGACAATTGTAGATGCATAATTGAAGAAATGCATATTGTGGGTATATGTGCGGGTCTTTACCCTACACCATTCGTGGTGTCAATAAATGTTGAAACCATATAAAATTTGTCAAAATCTGACAAAGTGAAAATCTTTCCCCCTGGAGAAATTACTCAGATCATGGTTACACCCCCTCTCTCTACATTTCTCATGGTTCCACCACCTGCAAATGAACCTACCTCGAATTGCGTGTGCATTCCTCCTGCTGCCTGGGTGCACTGGTGAACTGAGTTTTAAATATCCAAATGGTGGCGGATTTTTCCAAAATTCCATTAGGCAGAATTGTTGAAGATCCAATTATAGTGGAGGAGGTTGAGCGGTCAAACCCCGTCCCCTCCCATTTTACACAATGGAATCTATTTAAAAGGGAGGTTGGGATGGGCTCGCCCACCTCCCTTGTTGCCTAACGATGGCCCATGTCTTCTAGGCAGTGTTGTTGAATGGTGGTTGTGGTTGGGTCCGTGCCCCAAGGGTTGGCCCACCACCTGCTCTGCGTGCAATAGTTCCCGTGGTATGGGGGGAGGGACCAGGGGTAGTGGCCCACCCCTCCAAATTTACATATATGATACGAATTGTGGTGGCAAGGTTGATGGCCCGCCACCCCCCTTTTTTTAAATAATTTTATTAGCTATATAAAAATATGGCTATTTTTTAGAATTTGGAATTTGGACCGAAGGAGACAATTTAACGAGGCAATAATTTCGCCCGAAATCCGGCTAGAGTTGGCCGGATTCCGTCTGTCGGAAAAATTCCAAATTGTGTCTCCATTAAGCCTACCGAGTCAGCAAAAGTCAACCAAAATTTTGACTGCCTCTATCTTCCTCATCCGGACTCAGATTGGAGTGTCGTTCGCATAGTTGGAATCAGGGTGATGAGCACTTCGACTTGATCTCAAGTTAATTGACTTTCTTCCACTTAGAATTTTGAGCCTTTTCCATGCCATTGGTGTCTAGACATCCACTTAGATCAATCCTCCCCATTGAGGAGCTTTTGGACCTCCAAAAGCTTTATCAGTCAATTGGCAAGTGAGGAATTGTTCCCTCACTCTTTCTTTTTCTAGCCATTTTCCCTTGCTAGGGTGCATCCCCTTGAAACCAACTCGAAGGTATTCCACATCTCCCCATCGTGAAGTTCTGGTTCTTCTGTCAAGGATGATATCTTTAAGTAACTCATCGAGATACTATGTTACAAAGTCATCAACCATAGGAACTGTGCCCACCTCTTTGGTGTCCATAATCAAAGGTGGCTCATACATCTTTAAGTTTTCCACATTCACTATGGAGTACATTTGCATATATGTTGGAAAATAGAGATGGAAGTAATTGTTTCCAATCTTCTCCAATATGGTGAATGGACCATACCAGATTGGTCGCAACTTCTTCCCTTCTCCCTTCATCCTTTCCTTGTTGATATGGAACCACACTTTGTCACCCACTTGAAATCGATGGTCGACTCAGTGTTTGTCATGTCGAGCCTTGTACTGGGCCTGAATTTTCTCCAACTACTCCTATACTGCTTGGTGAATCAATTGGATCCGATGAATGAAATGTTGTGCTTTATCCCTATCATCACGTCCACTAGAGTCATCTTCCCTTCCAAAGACCATATCAAAAGTGTCTTTTGCCAGGTAGCCAAAACATGTCTCAATGGTGAACAATGTGTAGATGAGTGCACTGCTCGATTGTAGGAATGTTGCACATATGGAAGATGCTCATTCCACAACTTAGGATTTTTCCCACAATAGCCTCGCAACAAGTGTACCACAGTGCGGTTGACAACCTCTGTCTGTCCGTCAGTCTGTGGATGAAATGTCATGCTTCTTTTCAACTTGGTTTCCATCATCTTGCACAATCTGGTCCAAAACTCTCCGAGAAAGGGAGAGTCCCAGTCTAACACAATCAATGTGGGCAACCCAAAATGGACCCAAACATGATGAAAGAAAAGATAAGCAGTCTGCTCTGCAATGATCTACTTTTTACAAGGCATTAAAATGCACATCTTACAAAAACGGTCAACGATGACATACAAATAGTCGTGACTTTTTCTAGACAAAGGCAAACCTCCTACAAAATCCATCAACACACTTTGCCATGACTACTCGGAATAGGGAGTGGTGTGTAGAGCCCGAGTTTTTTATTAGAGGGCTTTGAAATAAAACACATCACACATCCCTTTACATAACGAGTCACAATGTTCTTCATATGAGGCCAAAAAAAAAATATTTGTACATGACACAAAGTTTTTTCAACACCAAAATGACGAGACACAAGGGAGGTGTGGGCCTCCTAAATTACATGTACCCTTTCCCTTGTGGATTTGCACAATTTACCAAGGTGATGCAACAGTTTCCCCTACAAGTGATAGTTGTCCACCTGTGAACCATGGGTTAGTTTTGCATAAATCTCCTTAAAGTCATCATCGTTAGCATATTGTTCAACATAATTTTCAAAAGATAATGAAGCATTATGCAAAATAACAGAAGCAGAAATAGTAGCGCAAGATAGCATATCGACCACTTTGTTGCTAGTGCCCTTCTTATACTTTATTACCATATGAAACTGGTGAAGAAAACCCATCCACCTGAAATGACAATATTTCCGCAACTTGGTTTGTGACTAAAGATACTGCGATGGCAGATGATCTGTATGGATGATGTTCTCCTTGCCGATCAGGTAGTGTTTCTACTTTTTCACACTCTGGACCAAGGCATATAACTCCTTGTCATAAGTGAGATAGTTTATCACAGCCTGAGATAACTTCTCTAAATGGTAACATATCGGCTTCTTTTGCTGCATCAATACAGCTTCCATGGCATATCCGCTGGCGTCTATCTCGATCTCAAATGGCTACTGGAGATCTGGTAAGGCCAAGACCGGTGCAGTGCTAATCTTTTCTTTCAATGTTTTTAAGGACTTTTGCTGCTTTCATCCCCATTGAAAGACCTACTTTATACTTGTCAATGTGTGTAAAGGTGTTGCAATAATAGAGAAATTGGCAATAAATCTCCTCCAATATTGTAATACAACCAAAAAGCTGTGAACCTCAGTTACACTAGTAGGCTTAGGCCAATTTACAATTGCTTCAACTTTAGAAGGATCAATTTTTAGCTGACCATGACCAACAATATCACCTAGGTAAACCAAAGAGGTTTTCCCAAACTCACACTTTGAAAATTTTACATAGAGTTTTTCTTTTTTCAATACATCAAACACTTTCTTAACATGGCATACATGTTCATTCCAACTTTTATTAAAGACAAGAATATCATCTAGATATACAAGAACAAATTCATCAATGAAAGGCCTAAAGAGATCATTCATCACCCTCATGAAAGTGGCAGGAGCATTGCAAATTCCGAATGGCATCACCATCCATTTGAACAACCCCCGTTTGGTCTTGAAGCCGGTTTTCCACACACCCTGCTCTTCAATTTGGACCTGGTGATAGCCACTATGCAAATCCAATTTGGTGAAATAGATAGCATTCTTTATCTGATCTAATAAATCATCTATGCATGGAAGAGGGTAATGATTTTTCACCATGATTTTGTTTAGTGCTCGGTAATCCATGCACATCATCCATGTGCCATCTTTCTTCGGCACTAAGACAATCGGTGAGCCACATGGGGAAGTTCTCAATCTGATGACCCCTTGGTTCAATAGTTCCTGCACCTGCTATTTGATCTCCTCCATCTCAATGGTCGACATCCTGTACATGCCAATATTTGGTAAAGGAACGTCATGCTACAAATGGATCTCATGTTGGATTTCCCTCTTCAGAGGTAATCACCTTGGTTCCTGAAACATCTCATCATAATTAGAAATTAATTCACATAATTCCTTTTTATGCACATGATCACAACCCTGGAAAGCATAAGATAATTCTACATCTTCCCCCCTACAACCATAAGCATGCAACCCTTACTAGAATTCACCAACCTCTTCATTTGTCCTGCACTTACAAGGCTGGCATTGATTTTAGTTTGATGAGCCCTTACAATATATTCTACCCCATATTTTGTGATTTGGTATTTTTTTTCTTGACGGAAGAAGATTGCCTTTCTATCATATAGATATGGACTCCCTAACACCATGCCACAAATATCCAATGGTATCACATTCAATTTTTACCTCATCCACTAACTTAGAAGTGATCACAAATTTAACCTTGCACTGCTTAGTTACATTCAATTTTGCTTTATCATGTATCCATCCAAGTGGGTAAGGTTTTGGATGTGGTTTGGTTTCTAAGCCTAGCTTCTTTACCAAGGACTCTAAAATTAAGTTTACTTGGGATCCGGTATCAAATAGAGTTTCCACTTTTGTATGATCTATGATAACTCTAATATGAAATAGCTCAATTCTCTTTCGTTCACTAGGAAGAGACTCATCTATTGAACTAGTGCCTTCATGTCATTCAGAATTAACATGAGGTGTAAGAGTGCCTTTTGTTCCTGCTGTTGTGACTAATGCTTCATCTCTGGGATCAGATCCAAGGTCTTGTTGCACAGTTGCCACTGTCTTCTGCTTGCCTTTTCCTCCATACTTCTTTGGTCTCTTTTTCGGGTACAGTTTCCAACAATGATCATCGTCATGACCTTGCTTTTTGCAGTGAGTGCAATAAGGCATTTCTCCTTCATCTTTCTTGGTTGATGTCATCATCTTCTCCTTTCCTTTTCCTTTCACTTTTGGTTTCGCATTTGGAGGTTTGAAAGGTGGTTTCTTGAAATGGTCATCTCTTTCATTTTTTCCCTCATTCTCAAGATGGATGGCCTTCACACTGGCCGAGTCAATAGTATTTGGTTCCAACAATAATAATGAATGTTTAAGGTAACTATGTAATGATCCAATATACTTAGTTACTACTTCAAGTGAGTCAAGTGCAATGCCAAAATTAAGTGCTTGTTTTCTAAACTCCTCTATAAAGCTTTCAACATCCTGACCTCTGCCTTGCCTTAAGTATTGCCACTCCATTAAGGCTTTTTTCTTATAACCCAAGGGATAAAATTGTTCCTTTCATGCAAAAATGAAACGAGGCCATGAGGAAATAAGATTAACCACACTCTTACTGCTTCGCAATTTTCTCTCCCACCAAATGAGAGTGGTGCTACTCAACCAAAGAGAGGCTAGCTAAATCTTTGCCTAATCCTCTTCGATCTGTTGAATCATGAAGTAGATTTCAATCTGCCAAATCTAGTTATTAAGCTTTTCTACAGTACTTTCACCGTTAAACATGGGAAGATAAAATTTGACATCTAATTTAAAGAAATGTTTCTTAGATGCATCCCTTGAATTTCTATGATGATGGTGATGAGAGGAAGAAGAATGTTCACTCGTGGAAGGAGAAGGAGGGGGTTCTTCTGCACCATTTCCATGCACTAAACCTTGTTCTTCTGCATTTTTCCCTTCTGCTTTCTCCAGCCTTGAAAGAAACTGACCGACATTTTCTGCCATTGTATAGAATGTTATGCGGAAATTGATCTCCTCTTCATAACGAGCCTCTTCATTTGCCATGTTTCTCCTTTGATGCGCATGCCCTGCTTCAAGATCGAAAGACTTTAGTTTCCCTTCGCCTCTAGGAAGCTTGTTTCTTGTTAGCATACAAACATGTAATTCACATCTACAAAGACCTACTATGATACCACTTGATCCAAGATCTTTTGCTTATATATGTATTAAGGAATTACATGCATAAATTTTAGCTTAAACATGGAAATTTAATGTGCACATGAGAGAAGAGGAGAAACACATAAAGCATGAAAGAAGACAAGAGACTTGATAACAGAGTTCGTCCGATTTGGACTACGTCTTCGGGACCTACTCGATCAATGGGGAGGCCTTCATTCATTAAGTGGCATGATAAAGAAGAGTACAATCATCATTTACAAAAAGGAGTCTTATACCTCCATTCTGGAAAATGGCCGAAAAATTCAGAACTCTGTTGGAGAAACGGACAGCACCATCGAGTTTGTGGCGTCGAGAAATGTTGAAACCATATAAAATTTGTCAGAATCTGACAAAGTGAAAATCTGGCCCCCTCAAGAAATTTCTCAAATCATGGTTTCACCCCCTCTCTCTGCACTACTCATGGTTCGGCCACCTGCAAATGAACCTACCTCAAATTGTGTGCATGATCCTCCTACTACCTGGGTGCACTGGTGAACTGAGTTTTAAATATCCAAAGGGTGGCAGATTTTTCCAAAATTCAATTGGGTAGAATGGTTGAAGATCCAATTATTGTGGAGGGGGTCAAGCCGTCAACCCCCCCCCTCCCATTTTACACAATAGAATATATTTAAAAGGGAGGTTGGGTTGGTCCTGCCTTGGGCGGCCCTCCCACCTCACCTATCGCCTAACAGTGGCCCATGTCTCATGGGTGGTTTTGTTGAATGGTGGTTGTGGTTGGGTTCTTGCCCCAACGGCTGGCCCACCACCTGCTCTGCGTGCAATGGTTCCTGTGGTATGCGGGGACATGCTGGGAGTAGTGGCCTACCCCTCCAAATTTACATATATGATACGGATTGGGGTGGCGGGATTGATGGCCCACCAACCCCCTTTTTTTAAATAATTTTTCAGCTATATAAAAATATGGCTATTTTTAAAAATTTGGAATTTGGACCGAATGAGACAATTTAACGAGGTGACAATTTTGCCCAGAATCTGATCGGAGTTGGCCGTATTCCATCCACTGGAAAACTTCCAAATTGTGTCTCCATTAAGCCTCCCTAGTCGGCAAAAGTCGACCAAAACTTTGGTTGCCTCTATCTTCCTCATCCGGAGTCAGGTTGGAGTGTCATTCACACCATTGGAATCAGGGCGACGATCACTTCTATCTTATGTCAAGTTAATTGAATTTATACCACTTTGAATTTTGAGCCTTTTCTATGCCACTAGTGTCTGGAGATCCACCTGGATCATTATGTGTGATGATTTATTATTCTCTTTACTGCATACTTATGTCTGATGAAATTAATAATGAATTGGTTAAATATAAATATCTGATGGAACTTATGAATAATTTATTAACTAGATATATGTGATTTTCTTTTAGTGCAGTCACGTACATACGTTGGTTGCTTAAATAAAAATAGCGTACATACTTTAGAATAATAAATTGAAAAGTTGAAGTGAGTTTAAAATACTGATTCACCACCCCCCAGTATTTTTGCCAACATGTGTAACAAAATCACCCCACTTACCCCATTGTGGTGGTGTTACTGTGAATCCAATTCCTCTTGTACTATTAGAAGAATAGGATAAAAAAAACTTTTGTCTTTATTTTCCTTATTAATTTTTGTTCTAAAGGTTAAGGTTACTTAATGAAGGTTACCAACCTTCATCCAAGGTCTCATAACCAAAGTCTCATTTTTCTTTTTTTATTTATTTATATACATATATATGTTATTGATGGGCATAATAATGTTAGGTTCGCATAATATATGTCATGCGTCCATATCCGACGGGTCCCACCATCCACTAATCATTACGACCAATAATAATTTTCCACACCGCCACGCTCTGGTAATCTCCATCGTTGTCGAGGCCCTGCCACGAGTATGCATCTTGTAAAGCTCATTACAATCAACATCCAGTAGACTTTGTGCTCTAGATCCATGAATTCTAATGGGTCAACGTGCCTAATAGATAATGGGAAAGAGGGTGTTGCAAAGTGGATTTATGAACCCACTCATCTCTATATCTACGGCTCATCTACACTTCGACACCGTCCAACACCCCTTTCGGAAACCACTATAGGAGGTGTCAAAGAAGGCAGTTTCATGTTTCCCCAAACCACCTGCGGGTTCTACTGACATGCACATCGCATCAAGTTGGGTCATATTCCTTCAACCTCCTCCCTAGTGTTAGCATACCTCATCCTACTGTTGTGCTTCCTTTTGGCACTTCATCCCAACACTTTTCCTTGCACCTCTGGGGTGGGTCCTCTGGGACACGTCACCCTGATCCTAACACCCTAGTTATTCTCCTTTTCAGATCCTCTTATGTTTCTAAGATGGGACCTCTAGGACATGTAATCTTAGTCCCATCATCTTGACACTCTTCATCATGCACCTCTTGGGGCGTCTAGGGGCGAACTTCCATGAAATGTCATCCTAATCATGTCACCCCTAAGACTCCCTAGCCTACTCCTATGTACCCCTCTAGGATGGGACCATCAAGACACGTCATCCCAGTCCCATTACCTTGACCCTCTTCTAGCCTGCGCCTCTTTGGATTCTAGGGGCTAACCTTTGGGACACATCAACCCACCCCCAACATTGTATAATGTGTGTGTGTGTGTGTTCTCTTAGGTCGAGCATGATTGCATAAGGATTGGTTTGTAATGCTTAATTTTGGTTTTCCTCCACAACCCACTATGCTCGAAGCCTTCATTATTTTTGCTCAAAAAAAAATTGAATGTTTTAATAAAATAAAAATTAAAAATTAAAATGCCTTTACCAGTGCTTACCCATACTGACTATGTAGTTATACACACAAAGTCCTACAACACTAATATAAATATAAATATATATGCCTCCCTGCATTCTGAGCATTTATATCGAAATCACAATCACAAGAACCATTTAACAGGGTCTCTTCCTATTCAAATTATCACTGTGAATTATGCACTTTTCAAGCAATCGATGCAGCTTAAATTTAACAGTCAAATCTATACAAATATATCCATTGGTACATAGCACATGTGTAGGGACTTATCTTTAATTTAAAATAGAAGTATGGGAAAATGAGTTTGACACAAGGACTCTCCACCCGACCATAGACAACTACAGCTAGTTCTCACTTGCAGTTATCACCCCTGAATTGGTTTCCAGATACTGAGGATCTTGCTCAAGGGAATAAAACATCAACTTCCAGCTGGAACATGGACTCCAAAGGAATCCTTCCTGGCCCACCATCTAATTAGCAATTACCATATGTATAGGTAATCTAGAGGCCAACAACCTCCACCCTCCAGTTATTCAATGGTAGCCAATCAAACCTCACAGGGAATCTATAGGATTTTTTCCTCCACCCAAGAACACATAAGAATCAAAAGTCTTGTTTCCTCCACCCAAGAATGTCAAGGGAATCTAGAGAATGTAGTCTCCACCCTTCAAAAATAATATAGTGGATTCCACCCACTTTGGGGAATCCAGAATCCACTACAAAACCAACAATAAGAAAGGATCCAGATATTCTCCTTTCTATAATCCAAGGAATAACCCTCCTCCCTAGCCATTAAGGGAATCCAAATAAAGATCATATCCACCCTCTAGCTATATAGGGAATCGAGAGGCCATTGTTCCTCACCTAGGAGATATATTCCTCTTGCAAATATTGCCAACCGAACTAATATCACTATAATCCTTCTTTCCTGTAAGTCTCATTTAACATTGTTCCTCCTTATTTTGTTGTTGAATTCTAAATCGAGTGACTGAAAGATAATTGAACTCCTTCAGAGGTTGACTTTTCTTCCCTTTTCCCTAATTGTCTATACAGTCTCCAAACTCCATAAATTTGTTGTCCTTTTTTCCTTGTAAGTGTTTCCCAAAGAAACATGGGTCTGCATACTTCTCTTGCAGCCTAATTTAATTCTAAGATCTATTCCATTAAAACACACCAAACAACCTTTAATGGTTATCATAACAATTCATATTTATTGTAACAATGAAACCTTGAATATCCCAAGAAAGCAACCTCCTAAGATCTGGAATTCGTGTCCCTTGACTCAACCCATATTTTTTGTAAAAATATATACATTTAATTTCATGAGGGAACCATGGTTGGGGCTATCACAACCCCCTCTCCTTGAGGGAAAATTGTCCTTAGTGTTCTTCTAATTGTATGCAACACAAGAAACAAAATAAAATCACATATTGTTTCATGGGAATTTATATGTAGAACTCTATAGAGTATTTACAATTATATATATATTTTCTTCAACTAGTAAACAAAAATTGTTAAATAGACTTCATGGCATTAGTCATTTCCCAAGTGGCTTCCTCTGGCCCAAGGTGCTTCATCTGCACTTTGACTTTCTTTGTGGATTGATTTCAGAGCATGATATTCCTCTAGTCTAGAATGCACAATGGCTCTGGCTGGAACTCTCCCTTAGGTTGTTGAAGAAAATGTAACTAGTTTTGGTTTTCATGACATTGTAATTATGATTTTTTTTTAAGCAAGAAAATAAATTTATTATTCCTTGTTGCATGGGTTTCATGAGCAAGAGGTTTATTTTATAGATGGCTCCCATTGAGAGCCTAAGGATTTATATTTAAGGTCAAATATTCAAAGTCATGAATAAGGATCTCTTCATGAGCCTATGTAAAATGTATAGAAGCCTAGAATAGCCCTCCAAGACCAAGCACAGTTCTCCAAGACAAGCACAAAGAAGTCTGCAAACAAAGCAAGGTAGAAGACAGTAATGTCGGCCTAAAAGTATACATAAATATCATGTCGACTCAATAAAGAAACAAATTGGTTCACATGGACATGTTGGCTAAATATGGGAGACTAACTACTATAAATAGGCGGCTAAAGTCACCACAAGAATCACAGAAACTTGGATCTGTCTGTAACTTTGGATGATGACAAAGGCACAGAACCTCGAATGGGTATAGGAGTACATGAATCTCAGTCAAGTACAGTGGGATAGTCACTTCCGATAAGCTGAATAGTTTAATTTCTCAGATGGGTAAGAGTCTTTGTGTTTTCGAAAGGGTATTACAGAGATAATGACTCGATCTCTTCACTCACTATCTCAGCATACAATGAGGTCATACTCTCATGCATAAATGTGATAAGAAATATCTTGGATCTCTGTGATCACACAATGATACACTATATCTCGGATCTCTGTGATCACAATGATATACTATATCTCGGCTTACATCCTAGATACTGTCAGAATCCCAACATAGATGGAATTATGGTCTCGATGGTCTCTCAATGAAGATATTAGTGGTATAGCAATGATCTCAGTACATCAATGATGAATATCTTTGGTAAGGTGTATTCATGGTGCAGCAGTGGTCTAAATTAAGGAGCATTCATGGTGCAGCAGTGATCTAGATGAAGGAGCAGTTATGGTACAACTATGATGATGATGATCTCAGCGTTAACAAAGAAGAGGATTGGTATCTTAGTCTTGGAGTGGCATAGCATGTCAAGGGTCATGGTCTTGGTATTCGTCAATTGGAATATTCATAAGAAGAACATTGTGTGGGTTTTCCTCTCCAAGAGGGAGAGGTTTTGGCCATGGCAGAAAGCCAAACATCTTGTGTTCTTGTCTCTTTGTTTTTGGTAGCTATTTTATTAACTAAGAAGAC
>APFE030524044.1:0-19023 GCA_000404065.3 Pinus taeda | reverse complement strand
TATAAATTGGCTAAAATCCAGGAGACTTAACCCAACAATAAAAGGGAGCATGGGGGATGTGGGAACGGTTCCTGAGACAATTCCACTAGATGTGATCACTAGGGTAGAACCAGAGCCAACACTAGGTTAGGTTCCTGCACCTGTTGTGGGTCCAGACATGGTGACGATATGTGGTGAAGGAGGCTTAGAATCAGATGAACTAGGAGAAGAGTTGATAGGGGGACTCGGGGGACTATGAATTGAAATTCTAAGGGAAGGAGTATTATGCCCAAGTGGAAACTGGAGACGAAGGCCTAAGAGTCTCTGTAACAAATTCCTTGGTGGCACAATGGTGGTATGACACAAGTGACATGGAAATGGTGAAGGGAGATCAACATTATGCTTTTGTCTCTGTGTGGGGAGATAAATTAATTATGTTAAGTCTTGGCCTGTCAGTGTAAACAAAGTGCCCTTCGCTTAAGGTGTTCTTGTCTGTGCAAGTGTGCTCATTAATTAAGCCCAGATTGTGTTTGAAAAAGGAAAAAATATTGATGAAAATGAACTAAAATTAACAACATAAACTGAGAAACAAATTAATTAACTAAACCCCACCAAAACCGGGTTTGCAAAAACTGTGTTGGTTGGTGGTGAAATCAATAGAAAACACACTAAAAGGGTCAAGATATCTAAGTGTCAATGTGATTGGGATCAAATGACACTAGGCTATTAGAAAGTTTTGTAGTAATAGCACAAAACCAGAGAGGAAGACCATTGTAAAAAGATAAGGACATGGGTGTAACACCTAGGGCAATCGATGGGACCCTAAGGAAAACATCCAAACAAGGTTTAAAATAAAACTTTGGATGGAAACAACCTATCTTTGAACATCTAAAATAGAAGGGTACAAATTTAAAAATATGGCTGAAAGTGTTGTAGAAACTCAAACTTCTTACTCAGCTAAACTCCTCCTATAAAGGTGGAAACGTACTAGAATCCCTAAGGGGATAAATTCCACTTTGATGAGTAAATTAGAGTAGATCAATACCTAAGCAACAAAGGATAGTGTTTAGCCAACCTAGCAAACAACTCTTGGAGAAACCTAGAAACAGATATGAAAGAATCTCAGAAACCCTAAAAATTGTAGGTACTGACCTCATTTCAAGGGGATCCAACTTTTTGTGCTGAAAGGTGCACTCTGGACCTCCAGATTGCACTTTTTGGGCAGAAAAGTGTGATTTCTTCTCCTTGATTCCCAGTAGGCAAGTATCGGAAAAAATTGTAGTATTTGTCACAACTTGTTCTTGTTACCTGCAGAAAAGACCACAAAACTTCCAGCAGTTAGAAATTTGATAGATCTAGTGTTAAATTGATAGTAAAAAAGATTAAGAGATTAGTCAAAAGAAGAAAACCTAAGATGAAAACTAAAGGTCACCCACATTTCTGGATTTGAAGTAAAAACCTAGCGAAGCCGCCAATTTTGTTATAGTGTTTTCTCCTTGAATATGTACAAAAATGAAACACTTAATATTGTGGATGAAAAACAATCTCAAAAATATAAATGGATGCTAAACATTGTAGATCTATAGCAAATGATAGAATCAAAACCTACCAAATTCCTGATCTATGCCATAATCATAATTAAATAGAAAAATGGAATAGTAATAAATGCGGTTAACTCCAATAATCCAATGGAAACCAGATATGCAAAGAATAGATTTTATTAAATAACACCTATGAAGGGAACAAATAAATGTTACCTTTCTCCTTCTATGGGATGGGTTCTTGTCTATCCTCAAATGTCTTCAGCTTGTGTAAAGTCACTCTCTTTGATAATGTGTAAACCCAACAAATAAAATGTTTGAGCTCAATGGGAACTCAAATGGAAGAAAAATGGTGTGTGGCACTAATAATAATCAGACTTGCAACAATGAGTGCGGCAATGAAAATAATTGAAAGTGAATAACGAATGGAAAACCCTTCTATTTATAACAAAGTATTTAGTTATCCTTGAATAATGGGCAATAATAAAATATTATTAACCCCATTCTAGGAATAACCACTTGGAATATTTTATTATATTTTGTTAGGAGAGAAAAAGTATTTAAAATTTTTATTTAGAAATAATAATAAAATAAATAAGATGATTTTTTATCATCTCAAGAATATGGTTTAAGGAATTAATAAAGAAAAATAATTTATTTAATAGTCCTAAGGGATTTAGTCAAATTTAACAAGGAATACTAATTAATTAATTATTCCTAGAGAAAATAAGATAATTAATGATTTATGTGTTTATTTTTCATAATTGGGTCAAATGTGACGAGGAATATTAATTAAACAATGGTTTAATTAATTATTCATAGGAGATAATTAAACAAATTGTGATTTATTTAATTATCCTTCATGGGTTTAATTATAAATTACTTAATAAATGTGGTTTATTAAGTAATTTCTTGTAGTGAAAGCAATTTTACTATGTTAAAATTGGCTTTACATGGTGTACTTCGATGCATCTAGTAAAGTAAGGCTAGATGATCATTTTTTTGTTATAACACTTTGGAATATGGAAGTGACTTAACTTTCCAAAGCCACAAACAAACATTAGCATCTTGTGATAGGGAGAAAAATCCATTTACTGTAATTTTTCTTTGGGAAGCTCTAGTAATAAAGGAGGCAAGGTCCACACTAGGTTGGAGAATGAGCTAGGTGCCTCCATTGGGGTTGATGCCTCAACTATATTAAAGGCTCTAGCAAGTGAGAGCTTGCATATTTTTCAGATTTGTGCCTCAATTAGGTTGAAGCCTACAACAAGTCAGAGGTTGCACATTTTCAAGGTTAGTGCCTCGAATAGGTTGGTGCAGTTAGAGCCTAAATTTGCCTTAGATTGAAGGAAGGAAAAATTCAGGGTAACCACAAACCACACTCAGTTTGGTAGCTAGCCCTACCAGAACAGGAGAGGGCTCTCTCTGAGTCACGCTCAGTGAAGAATAAACAATATGGTCTGAGATGACTTAAAATGAATATTGATTTTAAGCTAGTAAATAGATATGGAACAAGAGGCAATTTTTTGAATGACTAAATTTTCTGGCCTGTGTGGGACCAAAGGACCGCATGAGCTGGGAAATTAAATCAAAAAGATAGAATAGTTCGTGAGGCAAGATAGGCAGGAAGCTTAGCAATTGGATTTAAATAAAATGGAGTGGGAAGCTTGTTGAGGGGGCTGAAAAGGGTATATGTGATGAATCCTTTTCAAACAGAAGAAAACACACAGAACATGAACACTTTTCCGAGGCAGAGCAATAAAATGGATTCTACCTTTCTCACTAAAAAAACATTCAACTCGAAATGATCATGAATGAACTGTAAACATAACAAAGTACATATGAAACAGAGAAGGAACACATTGCTAAACTCATACCATAGGAATCTCAGGAATCAGAGCTGCATCATTTCATTAAAATCTCTGCCAAAAATGTACAATGAGAGCACTGGGTTTTTTCTTCTCACTGCTCCTAGAAATTCCAACCAACCCTTTGCAAATGGTTTTTCATACAATAAATAGACTCTCCCATCAGGAAATGGATCGAACCAAAGTTGGGGAGTTTTTTAAATCATTACAAACTCGAAATGAAAAACCAACCATTAGTGACAGGTGTAGCATTACGAAAATAACAAAACTGTAGCGTAGATTTTGGGGTGCCTCCTCGCCATTCCTTTTGCCACTTGGATAAAAGCCAATATTTAATGAAAATGTTTTTTAAACTTTGCCTTTGGCACTGGGAAAATGTATTGTTAATGAACGGTCCCACTTGGAGAAAATCACAAATCGATTTCTCGCGGAGTAGAAGTGATTTTGGCCTTTGGGCCTCTGTGCGCCACGCCAAAAGATGTATGCATTGCGCCACTTTGGAGGTGGTTTTGAGGTACTTACTGAAGTCCAAATTGAGCCCAAGTGTGCTTGCTAGAAAGCCCTACTGGTATACTTTCCAACCCAAGTGGAATTTCTAAATTTGGTGCCCATTTGCATCTTCAAAACTTCCATCTCCCAAGGCTGCTTCCTGTGTATCAAAATAGGGGCAAAAAGATCATTTGGTGAGTGTTTTTAACCTCCTGAGGACTCAAAACTTGCCCAAAATTCTTGGCCATGCACCAATAGTCATGATCTTTCATGCCAAATCCAAAAATATAATTGTTTTGCAATTTAGAGCTCCCTAGCATAAGCGTGCGCCATGTGGCGCGGCGCACAGGGAGAAAACCCCTGTTTTTGTACCAAAATTTGTCAAAAGAACAAAAATGCACCAAATTTTTTGAAATTTGGGTTGGAGCTTCTCTATGAAGTGTCATGCTGGGCCAAAGAGGCTTCAGACAAGATTCAGAGCCGATATTTCTCTTTTTGCCTCGTTTGTCTTTTTATTGCTTTCCTCAATTTCGCCTTCAAATTCCTTATCTGAGCTTTGGAACTCATATTGCATGTCCTATAATGATAAACCATATGCTTCAATAATTATTTGTCCTTGTTGGCCTTTTCTAGTAGTCTCTCAAGGTGGATGTTGATCCCACTCGAGCTAAGACTCTCGGTCATCATTAATCTCTTGCTCTAATGGAGTGAGCTCAATCCTCATCTGTTGGGTGGATAGACGATTCTCGCGGATGTTTTGCAGCTCCACTGGTCTTCGAACTGTTTATTCCTTTACTCCAAGTATCTAATAATCCACTTAGCCCTCTCCAAATTGAGAGTCAAGGCTTTAATCTCTGTTTACTGCTCATAGATGATCCTTATAAGTTTGGCACTCTCCACATCTGTATCATCATCATGAATGAGAATGAACTCGGTCTCTCGTTCACCTGATGGCCCCTCGTCATGCATTGGATCCTTGCCTCTATCCTGTACCTGTGTTACTGATGTCGGAAGCGAGGCCCCTTCCACCCAGGTCGAGATAACACTCACTTTGTTGCTGTGAACAAATGTCTAACACCCCTCTAATATGTGATGAATACCGGCAGACTAGCAGTCTCGTGCTGCTCATACTGAAGAGAAGGACCACCTATCTCATGTTTGACCTCTGACCGCGCCTGAAGAGATCAACTGAAAACTTTTGAAAATTATTACAAATGACAAATTGTTGACTTTTCTTCAAAACATAGTTTTGAAGAACAGTCCTAATCTGTCAACATGACGATGAAAATCTTTGAATCACAACTATGTAAGGGCCTCCCTCTGGCCTGCATGGCTTTATTGGACATTGTTGGAGACCAAATTTACTAATACCTAGAACGAATGACTGAAATGACTCTTGTCCATTAAAATATCAAACATTGACTGTCATGGACTTTAATAAACATTAATGAAAAGACCTAATCCAGCAGGTGCAAGACATGAGGGGTAATGACTGACAAGATCTTTTCGTCAGATTATGGCATGCCCCTAGCGGAATGCAACTAAGTGGATGGAGCGAGACACCTAAAAATGAAATGCAGAAAGAGTTTTGATCTCTGACGGAGGAGTGACAAGATCGACTCTAACAGGTGCCTAAAAATTTTCTTTTGGGGATTGTCACCTCTAGCAAGTTAGTGCCTCCAAATCAATGTAATCAAATTGAAAAAGTCAAAATGAATTTATGGTTTTCTCTCAGAAGGTTTACACGTGAAAGCTAGTGTTCTCATGTGTTGGTGTGATGGTGGTTACTTGATGCATAGTTTCATTTATTGTTATTATGCATGTTATTTTCTTATGCACTTATATATTCAATTATTGATGAAATGGTTTTCAAATGATGAATTCACCATTACACTTGTTCACCCCCCTCTTAGTGTAATATTTAGTATAAACAGTTATTGTATAAATTAACTTGTGTTTGCATGAATTGTAGATGTATATGATCAATATTGATGATAATATCCTTCACTATAATATAATGCTTCCATTGTTAGCATGCCTACATAATGGAGTAAATCTCCTTGTCATATGTGGGGTATATCTGGAAAGTATAATTCTTTCACTATGATAGACCATTAGATGTACTTGTTGGGTGAGAATTTCACTTGTAGCATAGTCAATAGAATGTATCTAAATTTTAAATGGCTATTGTAGGTTTGGAAATGTGAGGTCTATTGTAAGGAAAAGGTAGTGTTTCAAATCCTCGATATCTTTTTGTTGTGATTCAGATAATGAAAAAAATTATTTTGCTCCACCCTTGGTAACTTGACTTAAGGGCTAAGTGATATGAGAAAAATCCAACTTGAACCTTAAATATAAATTAGTAAATACAAAGAAGCTATGGACATTTGTTACAGTCATCAAGGCTATCTGGTTCAATATGAACTTGTTGTTGGTCCATATTGTATCCAAAATATTATATTTTGTGCATTCCAAATGAGCATTTCTTCATATTTTCATACAAATTGTGTTGTCATAGGGTGCGTAATACCTATGGAATGTAATGCAACTATTTTGTCTAGGTTCGATTGAATATGAGGATGCCAACAAAATATACAACAAAAAGGGAGTTTGTGAGAAGTGATAGGATATGATCCATCGTCCTCATGATTGTTGTTGGAGTATTATTCAAGCCAAAGGTAATTGTAAATTGTTTAAAATGGCATTATTTAGATTTGAAGTTTGTATAATATACATGAATTTTTGCAATTGGAATATAACAGTATCCTAACTTCTAATCATTCTTATTAAAATAATTGGCGCACTTAAGATGGTCGGGAAGAATGTTAATCCTTGGGTTCAGGTATATGTTTTTTATAATGATTTTTTTTAAGGCTCAATAATCAATACATACTCTTGATTTCATGTCCTTATTTTGCACCAACAAAACTAGACTCGAATAAGGAGAGCACGATTATATGTGAAATTTTTTATGATATTAGTAAACTAACATTTTATTTCCTCTTTCTCCAAGTGAGATTTTCTATCTATTGGTCCATTAGGTACAAAGCACTAGGTATCAATTCAATTGAGATTTTGACTTGGCATTATAGAAGCACACCCATAGGTGGAATAATTATATCTTTGTATGTCTCCATAATTTTGTCGACTTGCTTCTATTGTGTAGAGAGGTATGGTGCTAAGGTTGTGATGGTTATAATGAAATTCCTTTCACCTTCTAACCAAATTATGAGGTAGGAAATATTTTTGATCTCAGAGATTACGTTTCGATGTTTTCATATTACGATAAATGAAATTACAAGATTTCTACCTACCTTCGATATATTATACATATGCCTTCCAAGAACAATTATAGTATAGAGACGAGACTCATAAATAGGGTGGAGTTTCCACATATAAGGTTATCCTAAAAGAAAATCCTAAAATTATAATTGGGAAATATCACATAGTGCCTCATCTTTAAATGACTTAATGCCATGGAATAGGTGCAATTACTAGCCAACACAAATTTCTTATCTATGGCTCAATGAACAAATGACATATCGTTGCGGGTGGGGCACTATTTGTAGCTTTAATATATAGATCACCTCAATTTATTCTTCTACCTCTCACTAAAAACAATGAGATGTAGTTGCCCCCCTCCTTCACCCATATCTATGAATGAAAAATGCACTCCCCCTCTCCAGTTTATTTCGACCCTTCCAATTATATCTTTATGGCTTTGATGGTAGCACTAGTTTCCACATTGATGATCCATTTTATTTTATTCTTCTCTAAATCAAAATCAAAGAGAGTGTCCATTTCATTTCCCTTAAGCTCCACCAACAATTATTATTTTAAGCAACATTCAACAATGTGTATTATGGAATTAAATGAAACTCACACCACTGTCTAGTGCCCTTTTTTTACTTCCCATTACCCTTGTTTATATGTGACTTGGGCTAGATGTCTTCATTTCTCTCTCCTTTCTCTACCCCTTATTTTTTTATTTTGGGCTATCTTTTCTATGCTTATGTTGCAGTGACTTGAACTCTCGTTTATTTATATAATTCCATTTCTACTCAATTCTCACAACATATCAATGAAAATATTCGAGTGAGGAGATGTCCAATAAATCCATCTATGTTTTATTGTAATTATGTAGCCCACTACCATACTTTAGAACCTAGTTCAACTTCGTCTATGATACATAAATTTGGGTGCAAGTCATGGAAAATATTGGCATAATTTGAAGTGTCATTTTGTCTCTCCTCTATTGCATGATTGTTAATCTCATGTATTGATCATATTTACTTATAGTGTAGAATTCCTCATTAAGGGAATAAAAGAAAATTCTACCCAAGTGGGTATTTCCTCAAGAATCAAAGACTCATCTTCATTTTATGTCTCCCAATAACCTTCCCACCTGACATGGGAAAGGGATTTCAGGAGTGAAAACATGATCATTTCACTTTTGACATTTTTTGGGCATGATAATAGCCCTCTAATATATTTAACCATTTCTCCAATGAATCTACATCTATTTGGAATTTGAATAAGGTGAGGTCAAAGTTAATTTGTGCCTTGAACATTGTTGCATCTCAAAAATTACCACTAGTTGCAGGTGCTCCAACTATTTTTGGAAGTTGTTGAAGGATTTCAGAAATTTCCATTGTCTCATTCTTATGTCATGTGAGTGCTTCCTTGAGAAACGATTCGATAGTATCTCCTTCTGTATGATCTTTGCTTTCTTTTACCATGGGATCCCACTTGGGTTAGGAGAAACAATATTACCAAGTGAAACTAGCTTGAGAAATTCTCTATCCCTTGACCTTATTTAGGACATGCATCGAGAAACAACAAGGATATTACTAATATGATATCATTGATTTTTGTGATACAAGGAATGAAATCAAAGGAGGGAAGGGAAATGAAACACATTGAAAGAAATATAACAGAATCCAGAACAATATGATGAAATCCTAACAAAAAATAGCTAAAATGGTGGCATATATCTCTAAATAGAGAGAGGTTTCAACTATGTGCATTCACAAAAATCTATTACAAGAAGCTAGAAAAATAGCCTTTTAACATAAGCAAAGGACACTACAGCTCCAAAACCCTATGCCTAGAGGATAAAATGCCAAAATGTTTGTGAGACCCAATGTGGGAAATTTGTGCATGAGTTTCCCATGACACAAATTTTGAATACAATGTATGTTTGTGGTGCATAGTAGCTCATTAAGAAGAACTATGTAAGGATTTCAAATTTCAAATGGGGACAAGACATGCCATGGAAAATCTTTGCCCCCAAAATTTCCAAAAGACCATGATTTATGGCCTCAAAACATATTCAGAAGTTTGTGGCCTAAATAATCATAGAGGAACTATGAGGAAGATAATGAACCATTTAGATAGTGGAAGAGGTAGGTGGCCACCAATATCCACCTACATCGATTTATTCGAAATCTAATGTCGGTGGCTCTAAACTCTATTTAATCTCAATTAAGGGTACCAAGAGTAGGGGGTGTAAAGAGTAGTTATCAATATGTTATATAGGAAGAAAGAAGTAGTCGTATGACTACTCAACTAGTAAAAAATTTCGAGTGATCATTTAAGGAGACATGGAATAAGTTGAGATATTGGCTTGGCAAAAAAGGCTACTATATATTGAACATAAAGAATATGCTAAGAAACTAAATTGTCAAAATTGACATTCCATAAAGTAGCTTTACTTTTCAGAAAAATAGAATTAATATTGCTATAAAGTATAGTTAATACCATCCAACAATGAAGTGGCATAGAGTATCTAACCCCACAATAATCACATGCTTGAAAAATGTTATAGGAAACTAAGAAAAATTGTACCAAGTGATATCATACAATTCAATATTTAGTCATGTGACATAATAATCAATGCACAAAGACCAAAATGTGTATATTAATTATATTCAAAGTAGGTATTTATTTTATATGAATGGGTCATATTGTCTACAAAATGTGTCTCACAACTACATAAATTAGAGGCCCATCTTATGGCATCTACTCGGTATCATGGCGGTCAACACAATAAATTAAGTTATGTGAGGAATGAATTCCACATATATACTCCAATTGAGGTAATTTTTTCTCCATTGGAATGATATCAATGTGTAGAGAAATGTTGAAAAGATGTTTTTTTTCTTGCAAAATTTGGACCACAAATATCCATTAAATGCCTTCAATGGGCTTTGGAATGCTCTAGCTCGCAAATCACAAACCCAAGAATGGTATTTTAAATAGGCCCTATAAGACAATAGCTCCAATTTTTCTACCTAAAAAGTACCAAAATAGATGAGAAAATATATATTGTTACATTTCAAATAAATGGAAGTGATATTAGTGCATAATCATATTGAGGTGCCATAGCATGCCTTAATTTGTTATAGGGTATGTGAAATATGAAATAAATACTCGTATAATATAAATAAAGTGAGCAACATGAATGAACATAACCTAAGGAATTAACCCAATATAATGCAAGTTGTCTCTATTCTATAAATCTACTACATTTCAATGAAAGAGAAAGGAGGCATGCAAAGATAAAAACTCTTGAGTATTAGAATAGTTGTGTCAAGTTCGATCTCAAATACATATCACCATAAAGCTTTATGGTATACTACACAGTGTGGAACCTACTCAAAACTGGAACATTGTATTTTTAACTTACATGTTCTAGCCTTGCATAACATATTTATACAACAAAATGGTGCAAGACCATTATTAATAAAATGGATTTGAATTCAGCAATGGAACTAATAAAAATTTATACAACGAAAATATTCATCCATTGTTATTTGAATTACTGTGTATGTGGTTAAATTTGAATATTGGGCTTATTGGGCACACTAGTGATTCCAACTACATCATCACATTCATGCCCCCAAGGAATAGGGAGGTATGGTCGTATGAGTATATGAGTGTTAATCCATCAATGTTACCACATAGTTGTTTTGTCAAAGAATAACTTGTGACAAATTGAAGATTAGAGTGGAGCCATGGTTAAAGACAATATGATGGGGAACACAATTTAGTAACAAAATTTGTTATGAGATCCTATTTAGTCATGATTAAGGATGTTCCATTTTTATGCTAATTGATTTAGATATCAATAATATCCTTATATTACCTTCATCATAATTTGTAAGTATTCATGTGAATTAAGCTATGGAGGACTTAATGTCCATTCCATATTTATAGTAAGCATTTTCCAAAATGTTACACTTCCATTTTTTTCAATTTCATATACAACTTTTCTTACAACCATTTCTCTTTTTGGCTCTTTACACTAGAATTTTTTGTAGACAAAGTTTATTTTAAAATGTTTTGCATTAGTGGTTTCAAGTAGAAATGATTAATATTAGGTTTATCATCAATACATAATAATTTTATAATGATGCTTACTTAAATATTGCTAAATAATTAGATTCTATTTGTGTATGTTTTACTTGGCAATGAACTTTCTAGAAATATATGTGGTAGTTGGCAATTAAACAACCTACATTAAGTAGAAATGATTAATATTAATTTTATCATTAATACATAATAATTTTATAATGATGCTTAGTTAAATATTGCTAAATAATTAGAGTTTATTTGTGTATGTTTTAATTTCCGAGGAACTTTTTAGAAATATAAGTGGTAGTTGGCTTTGAAACTGTACATTTACATCTAAGGATGCTCCACCATGAGTAAATACAAGTGAAGTGAAGCTAAATAGAGTGCTAATCGGAATATTTTAGAATAAATATCACCTTATTGTTTTTTGAAATGGAATTGTCAAAATTATTATAATTTTCTAACAATAATCAAAGTTACTAATGACTAACTAACTCTTGGAAAAAAGAAAGTATGGAGACTATGTGGTTTTGAATGGTCTTAAATGTTCCATTTTGCAAGTGAACATTCCATGTGTGTTAGATTCCATTAGTGTTAATTATAGAAAATATTAAAAATGACTAACTAACAGTTCAACATTAGATTCACCCATTAACAATAGTAAATATTATGAGAGGCTGATTAACACTTGGGCATTCCATTTAGCTGTTAAGGTTAGTAAATATCATGAACAACTAATTAATGGTTATGATAAGGAAAGCATTGTGCCATAAGTGGTTTTGAAATTTGAGATCTTTGTTTCAAAGCCACCTAGGTACTTAGCTTTCTCTCACTAGAACTTTTTCTAGCAACCACTAATTAGTTTTTAGTAATATTTACTACTCTTAATATTTAGTTTGATAATTTTTTGAGAACCACTCCATAGCACTTCAAATGACTATTTTTTTCATTTTACCGTTAGAAAATCTTGTCATTCTCTTCTAATATTTTATCTTTATGTGTTTGATGCTACATGGAGTCTCCACTCTAAATATCAAATGTTTCACATTGGCTCCTTCATGATCCAAATAATTATCATATGAATTTTAACATAAGAATCTTCTTAATACCATTATTTTTCCATTAGCACCATCTTTTAGCTTGATTTGTCTCTTATGATGGGTGAAGTATCCTATCTAAATGTCGGACTCTTCAAAACCACCACTTGCACTTGAAAAACTTTTTCAGTATCCATTACATGATTTTCATCATTACATCAGCTATCATTTCCCCAATAAAACCATTATGAAAAAGTGGGATATAGTGTTAGGTTTAATTGCAAAACCCAATCTAGTCACCTCCCAAAAAATTTAAAAATCTAGTTTACCTACAAGGAAAATCTCTAACTCTAAACCATTTAAATTAACCCTAAAATCTATCACATCCAACCACATTAACAAAAAATAAGAGAATCTAGTCGGCCTAAACAACTTAGAGAGAAAATATTTAACTCTCAACATTTTGAATTAAAGTAAAAAATTAACATTTTCAATAACTTATAATTACAAATTAAATTTTGATAAATAAAACTTTCTATCCATTTATTACATATAAATAAATATCACTGCTTGTAAATAAATCTGAATACTAATAATTAGATTATTCCACTTTATTTAAAAAAAAAAAAAAAAACTTAATTGGCGCTCGTGAATTTACTGACTTTCTTTGCATTTACTAATTATTTCTCTAAATGATCATTCTACACAGTTGTAAACCACTCTTGTAAAACGTCTTGCGTGTCATTTCCACTTGTATATTTAACAATAATTCATTTGAAATTTGAACCAACGTTCTCGATAGTTGAAAACCGTTCTCGTTGTGGAGTAAAAGCATGTTACTCGATCCCGCTACATCCGCTGAATCGAGGGTGGTGGTCACTCCTCGCACGTACGCAGGTTGGCTCTGCAGGGCTGCACGCATGTATGCCGCACTAAACCTAATTTGTAGTGCAAGAAATATAACGCTTTCCGTTGAACTAGTTACAGAAGTCGGATACAACGCGTGAGAAACAAGGTGGCGTATTAATATATCTGCGTAATATATCTGGTAATATATTAATAATTTACTTGAAATTTGAATCATCCTTCTCGAGAGTTGAAAACCACTCTGGTTGAGGAGTAAACGCATGTTGGTCGACCCCCTACATGCGCCGAAACGAAATGGCGGTGGGCAATCCTCGCACGTACGAAGGTTGGAGCGTCGAAGGTTCGATATCTGAGAGTCAACCCTCATTATAAATTGCCTTTGCAGCGCTGCATATATGACGCTCTAAAACCAAGTAAATAGCTTGTGCTGCAAGAACAGTCGCAGGGAGCGCGGGAGGAATACTGCGGGAGGTAGGGTTAAGGTATATCTTCGTCCATTTCACTGTAAGCATTTATTAGGTTGTACTAATATTTTGGTGTTCTAATCTCTGGTAGGACATAACCCTGAGACCTGCCCTCGGCGCGATTTCTTCACCTAAAATTTTGTTTTATTATTATATGTTAGGTCTCTGTACAAGAGAATTCTTTGTTAAACTTTGCAGTGCAACTCTTTTTCGCTTGGTATTTCTTGGATAAATATCTTTGCTTGGTATTTCTATGCTGCAGTTCAACTTTCGTTCAAAAGGATCGTTGGGATTGCGGTATGTATCTGCTGCATTGCAACTTTCGTTCAAATGATCGCCGAGATTCTTTCATGCAGAGGTTTTAGCTTTCTTTATTGACTTGCGTGTTGTTATTAATCTTTGCTCATATTCGGGTGGGTTTTGCTAGGGTACAAGGATGAAGTTCAAGGCAGGTATGGAAATAGAGGCCCTCAGTGAGGAAGGTGCATGGTCTGAGGGCATTATAGTGTTGCGTAAGAGGGATTTCTGCCTCGTGCTGTTCGAAAGGCGAAATGGGGATCACCCTCTCCTGGAGGAAATAATGTACAGTCACTTAAGGCCACGCCCTCCACCCACCATCGTCAAGAAATGGGCGGTGGGTAATTTGGTGGAAGCCATTCAAAGTGATGGGTGGTGGAGGGCCGGTGTTGTGAGGCAGGTTCTACCTGCCCACCACTATTGTGTGGAGTTTGCTGATCAAACTAAACCTGATCATGTATTCCACCAGCAGGACATACGCGTAAGGCAGGACTGGGTGAATGGAAAATGGCATCTGCCATTGCCGTCGCCTTTACAGGTAACCACCTTCTTTCTGCTAACCCACTTCTGTGTCTATAGTGAATGTCAAGTGTAAAAGTTGTGTTTATATGGCGATACAGGTAAGCTTCTCTGTCCAGAGAGAAGTATGAAAGCTGTAATCTTAAATTCTTAATATGGTGATATCTGAGACTCTTGCCTATCACACTTTTTGTTTATTCATTTATGTGGTTATTTTTCGGTAACTAATTCAGTGCAGCTTCTCTGATTCAATATATATGCATAATATTTTTTTTCTAATTTGATAGGACAATATAGTTTCGCTAGTTTATCATAATTTTTAAACAATGTGAAACTGTGTATATAGTGAATAAAAGTTGCAATGTTATTGTGTTTATAGGGTGCTATTAGAGATTGTTTAAAAAGTTTTTGTATTTATCCATTTATGTCTCATTGGTATATCATTCTAAAATGTATATATACATATATATGGATATGGTGTATGCAGGATTTGGGGAATGGAAAATCCCATTTGCCTTTGCCATCACCCTCAAAGGTACTGCCTTCTTTCTCTTATTATCTAACTCAATGATAGACACAGTGAGCCTGTATATGCATTGTGTTCTTCTATTAAGGTTTTTTTTCAAGTTTTTTTTTTTATATTTTTTTTCTAAATTGAAAGTGAAATAAAAAATATATCATTATCATGTGGTTAGTAATTTAAAAATAAAATAAATTATTTTTAAATTTTTAAATTTTGAAAATATATATATATAATATAATTTTAATGGAAAGACTTATATTAACTTACATATTCATATAGTTGAATACATGCATTGTTGTCTTTGCATCATTTTTCCCTTTGAGGCTCTTGCTATAGAATTGTAGTTCAAAATAATTTGAAAAAATATATTTCCAAACCAAAACTGTTGCTTCATTCCAACTTTAATTCTTGACAAAAATGTAATTAACAAAATATTAGAAAAACAGATTTCCAAAACAAAATTGTTTCATTCCAACTTTAAGTCTGGAGAAAAATGGGATAACCTATACAAAAATTTCATCACTAAAAATATAGAAAAAAAGAATATAAGAATGAAAATATGGAAAAAGAAGAAGATAATAATGGAAGGGGAGAGAGAGTTACAAAGTTCACTCCATAGATACTAGCTCTTCCTAGTTGTTCCCACTTGTTGTATTCTTGAAGCCTCACATAACCAAGGGGATTCAATGCTTCTTTACAAAGAGCCTATGCTTCCTCATCTAGTGTAAGTAGTATATGATGGTAAGAGATCATAAGCCACCTCCTACATGTTTTGTAGAAACTTATCAAAATCAATATTTTGGACTATAGCCCTCCTCTTGTCCTAGTCTAGGACCCTCTTAGAATCACCTAGTACATTTAATCTAGTGGTATTTTTCTTTCTGGATATTTCAAAGAGAAACCATAGCCCAATGAATTATTTCTTATTATTGTTCCCTTGCAAGTCCAATAATGATACCTCATCAAATGTATTTGATTTATATGTAGGACTAGGGGAACAACTAAGCTAAGGAAATGTCTGGCTAACTTCATCTATGTAGCTCCAAGGAATGTGAATCCAACTATGGCATGTGTTGCAACTATTGTGGAGTTGATTTTTGTTCACAGCGATATTTGTTTGCGTAGGAGATGGATATCCTTTGTTGGAACTCAATGCAATTGTCAATATTCGAGATATTGTCAACCAGAATATTTGTGTAAGATCCATTGTATAAAGAAATCTACAAGTGTTGATGAAGGGTGTCTAGCTTTAGGGCTATGTTGTGACATAATTGTTGCCAGAGAATGAGTGAGCATACCCTCATCACATATGAACATTTTACAAATATTTCCTTACAAAGTGGGTATGTGCTAGGTCCCATCCATCCACTAGAGGAGATGACCTCTCAGAAGCCAACTGGATGATTGGATTGCAACTAATCCAACTTTAATTCTTGACAAAAATGGGATAACCTATAGAAAACTATCATCAATAAAAATATAGAAAAAAGAAGATAACAATGGAAATATAGAAAAATGAAGATAATAATGAGATGATAGAGAGAGTTACAAACTTCTCTCCATAGATACTATCTCTTTCTACTTGTTCCCATTTGTTGTATTTTTATAGGTAGACATAATCTATGGGCTACAATGCTTCTTTGGAAAGAGCATATGCTTCCTCCTTTAGCTCCACTAGTATATGATGGTAAGAGACCCACTTATCTCTTGGTGCCCTGGTAGAAACTTATAAAAACTCATATTGTAGCAGTCCTCTTAGTAGAGTCTAGCATAACTTGGAATCACCTAGTACAATTAGTCTAGTGATATTTTTCTTTCTCGACAGACTTGGAATCACCTATTACATTTAGTATAGTGATATTTTTCTTTTGGATATTTCAATTAGGAGAAACCATAGGATAACTAATTTTTCCTTATTTTTAGTTCCTTTCAAGTCTAATAACAATATTCAGACTACCCCAACAAGGAAGCTAAGGAAATTTCCTTAGCTAGTTTCATCTATGTAACCCCACTCAGCCTTCAACATGTGTTGCAACTATTGTGGAGTTGATTTATGTTAAGTGTTGTATTAATTTACCTAGGATATGTTTTTTCTAGTGAAGAACTAAGAGGCATTTCCTTTTTTCGAAAATAATGGAGTTGGGAGCATTCGATATATTATCAACTAGAATACAATAAGGTTGGAAAGGGATTGAACATATTTTCCTAAGACCCAAAGTGTTGATGAAGCCCATCCAGCTTTAGGGCTATGTTGTGATAGATTGTGTGAGTATACCCTCATCACCTGAAAATTTTACAAGGATATGTTGCTGTGAGTTACAAAGCTCGCATCCCCTAGGTCCAATCCATTGCTAAAGGATATGACATCCCATGTCAACAATTTATTATTCAATTCTAGCCAAGTAGATACCTTTCATTTGAGAGAGATATTAACCATCCAAAGATACTTCCACCAACATGAATTTTGACCTTCAAAGTGGTCCTTTACCCATCCCTCATAACCTAGCTTAGGTGTGAGCTAGCTTGTTTTGTGGGCTAGGAAAGCTTATAATCACAGTCTGGGATTATAAATTTTAGGTAAGTATTTATATATACCATCCCATTTCATAAGCTTTTTCTCCTTAGGGTCTAGCTAATTTCCATACAATAGAAGCCATAACTTGTGGAGACTACCCCTTAACATGTTATAAATAAAGAATGACCTATGATAAATAACGTGGGTAGGGACAAAGACACAACCATTTCTAGGGCCAAAACATAGATCCTCAAATGCAAATTTGTGAATACTTGTCCACTTTAAGATCCATCCATTTCCCATCATTGTAGAGGAAGCCAAAATAGCCTTCCACATATTGAAACCTTTACATGATTTCTTAGGCAATGTAATCAATTTATATTGGTTAGGTCAAGGAAGTATTTATGGATTGAAATAGCTATATATTGTCTCTATATTCCATGTTCCAAAGAGCATACTGAAAAGCGTTAGTAAATTAAGCTTCAAATTTTCTTAGATAGGATCAAGATCCAAACTAGGAGTTGTGGTAGCAAAATCAGTTCATAAAGAACTAAGAGGACATGATTTGAAAACCATATTTTTATTTGCAAAGACTTGAGCTAGTAGGAATCTATGGAGCAAAGTTAAGGGGACATGGTGAGTTTAAGCAAGTTTAAGCATTCATGTATATGTCCTGTAACATTGAAGTATGGAATTTTGTGTTCATATCTATATATATATATTATTATATATATTATTATATATGGAATTTTAAGTTTTAGTTTTCCTTTCCTTTTCATTCTCGATGTGTTGGCTTTTTCAAGTAATAGTAATTCGTATTTTATATTGGGATTTTGAATGAATAATAGAACTTTTATGTCTATCCCTTTTTGTTTGTATTAAGCATTGTTAGCTAGTGAGAACTAAAGACTATTATTGATGTAAATTGAGAAATTACATATGTTAACTATTATATTCCTTACCTACTATTCTATTATGAGGGTTTCTTGAATTTCATAAAGTATATATTTCTTGAGAAAGTGTTAATTTCAAAATTGTATCATAAGTCATTGATTTTTTTTGCAATTTAATAATTGATATCTACATGAACCTATTTTTGTAGGAGAGAAGACATTATATTGCCTCAGTACATGAAATGGAAGTTTATGCATATAGGCGTGTGTTATTGGCCTTTCATGCTCGAAAAACATTGAGTTGGAAAACTGAGCCCTTATTAACTAATTTAAGGATTCAATTACATATTACTAATGAAGAATACTTGCTTGAGTTACACACGCTCATGAAAACTTAAATGTGGACCACCTCATAACATTGATGGCACTTATAGATTCTCTTAGGAGAGTTAACTAATAGCCAATATAGATTTTGATTAAACAATGATTTTGTTGGGACATTGTTTTTTAAACTTACTGAAGCATATTGTGACATGCACACTTTATTTTGTATATTTTTGTTCCTAAATAAATTATCTACATCCAGAGAAACACTAGATGTGTTTCTTTGCATATGATTTCATATTTTTAAAAGTGGTGATGGTTATCCATACTTAACATCTCTCAAAATTTTAT